>JADLZK010003483.1:0-18265 GCA_015847255.1 Hyparrhenia diplandra
CGTTTGAAAAATAATTTATGTGTCTATGAGTTGTGGGCCCAATACATCGGGAAGCGTTGAGAAGCGTTAATGTGGAAGCGTCGTGAAGCGTTACGATGTGTCTATGGTTGGTAGGGGGGCTAATGCGTCGTAATGCTTCCTCTAACGCTTTCAAATTGAGGTGGGTTAGCTCAGTAAAAAATAGGCGCGGTAATTACGTTTTGGTAATTCTTTTTTTTTAATCAAGGGTAAAAAGTACATTCATAATTATAACAATAATATTCGATTAGGATTTAGAATAATTTAAGTAATATACTTAGATGTCTATGATATCTCTAGGGTTTATTAGAGTTCATTATCGTTTCACTCGTTCCTGCCGTCCGCGGGGAGCTGCCACCGGCCATTAGCGCCGCCATCACCAGCCATCAGCGCCGCCGCGGGTGAGAGGAGACCGCCATGAGGAGAGAACTGTCGGGCTCCAAGTGACCCGCGCGCAGGAGGCGCTGGGCGCCGCTGCCGGCACCGACGCCGGCGAGGTCCTGGCCGGAGCTGAGGGGCACCGGCGGCTTTGCTCTCGTCGAGGCGGACTTGTCGAGGTGCTCGGTGACGGCGCGGACGACGAGACGGAGGCGGCGCGCGGCACGGCGGCGGATTGGGCGGACGGTGCCGACGAGATCGATCTGTCCACCGTGCGCATCTTCTGCAAGGGCGGCGATGGGTACACAATGTGGAGCGACACCGTGTTCCTGGCACCAACCAATACCAGCCACGAGTTCCAGGTACGTACTGTACTGCGAGAAGATCGATCCATGCTCTATGTTGTGTCACGATAAGATCGAACATACTAGGTAGTATAGGATAATCTGATTTCACCTATATATGAACCCTCTCACTGGGCTACTATATATGTCTGATAAGCACTGATTTCCAAATAGCCTTGTAGATTATCAAATAGCCAAATTAGTAAAGGTTTTCTCACTGGTGAAATAACTGAAGTTGGTGCACCATGTGTCAAGCTGTTAGTTTCAGTGTTCTTGATCTCTATTCATTTCTGAGATTCATGTATATCAGATATTGCTTACCAGTTATCACCACCAAATTTTACTACTAATAGAACTGTCTTAACTTATGTATAGTGAAATCTGATTTGTTGTATATCGTTTATGCAGGATTCCCTAATGCGAATACCAGCTGAGCAATTTCTTACATTTAGGGTGTAGTGCTCCACCGATTGTGGTAGCATTTGCTGCACAGGGTGCATTTCGTGGGTTCATGGATACAAAAACACCTTTATATGCTGTGGGTAAAGATTATTGAAACTATTTTAGCTGCTGAAATGAACAGACTGGACCATGTGAAGTGTTGCAATTTATGTATTTCTTATAAGAAAGATCCGGGATGAAATGTCTATGTTGCCACTGCAGTGGTCTGTACACCTAGTTCAGTGGTCATCTAGAAATTTAACAATAATAGACCTGTCAATGTTATCAATTTTAAATGGCCGGCCATGAGTTGTGCTTGCAAGTGTGGCTGACATTTCCTCTGCTCAATGATGCGCTAGCTAGTGTGGCTGACATTTCCTCTGCTCAATGATGCGCTAGCTAAATGGCCGGCCATGGAAGCACATCTGGTCATATACTGAACTGATAAATGACAAGAAATGACCATGTCTAGGTGATTCGACGGGAAGATGGAAACATAAAGACCATTGACAGCTAACCATGATTGGGAGTTCACGGCGGTGATGGCAGAACCTGTCGATCAGAATGAAGGCGGAGCATGGCATGCATGCGGATGGAATTGGTAAGATTGAGGTGAGGCTGCCTGTGCACTGTGACGCATTTCCTGATCCCTTTGTCTTTGATTCAATGTAGTAATAGCTTCCTGCAGCTCGCGTTTGGGATAGTAGCTTCCTGCAGCTCGCGTTCAGTATTAACTCAACACTATATGTATATGTGCCTGCCATCATTGATGTTCCTATCTGTATGTTTCTACCCACTATTTGGACTGAACAATTTAACATTTTTAAGTGATAAATTGTTACGGAGCACCTTCAGCAGTACCAAAAGTTGAAGAAAGATTTATTGCACAGCTTTGTTGTGGCTGCAAGTTCGTAGTGCACTCATTGGCCACATTTTTGAATAGATCTACCATTTAGCTCTGTTCAAGCCTGCAGCTGCAAGCCTGAGCTCCAAAGATTAAAATTGAGGAATATAATTTTGTCAACTTGGCAGGCACTGTTGAATTACGAAATTTTGAAGATGTTCATTAAGTAACTGTCAAGTGGTTGCAATATGAAGTATACATACATATATTTTCAGTTTAGTGCAGTACTCTGCATTTGTGCAACTCAATGAATGGGCTTGTTTTCATTGTTTTCACTTCACACAGGTCTCTGAGTGGATGAATCTCAAGGGTCACGTAAAATTTAAGCTAATGGATCATGCTGTTCATGTGATAGTGGCGGATTAGTTTGTATCATGTTAACGCTAGTAGTTCGTATTAAATTTAAGCATGCTCAAGCACCAAGTTGATATGTCACGATGTGGTCGATTCAGTGTTATCTCACTAATGGCATGTAAGCACAGTTTCTGAAAAAAGAAACACAGTGTCTGGCTTTAACTGAAAATGCCCATAGAGGTGCAGGAGTCATGTGTGGTTTTCAGGTTATTGTTTGCTTTTATGTCACAAATGGTGAAGCTTGGGACTGATTGGAAGACGAAGCAAACTTTTTGGTTTTTGATATCTAGACGAAGCAAACTGGTGGTCCTGCAAGATGCTGGTAATCCTACAAGGGCTAGTCTGATGGAAACATTTTACCGAGAATTTCAGTAAAGCATATTGATATTTAGTCATCCATTGGTGAGCAACTGTCAGATGTAGTTCAGCAACATGACATGCTGGTTCTTGTCAGATTAAGAATTTCAGTAAAGCATATTGATATTTAGTCATCTGCTGCTTTAGTGATCATAGGTGAACGCTTTGCTTCTAGTTAAACTTACCTGATCGTATAGAGGCAAAGCTAGTGTGAGTCATATGAAAAAGGCAGTAAGTGAGAAGTAAAAATAGCATTTGAGATTTACTTCAGATTTAGAATTTTTTGAATTTGCCATGTGAGTTAGAAGTACACTGCAGTCCACTGCAATTCTATAATAGTTTCACTATAGTAGCATACATCTATTCTTGTTGATTCATGTGCTCACTGCTCATATTCTGCAGGAACTATCATGGACAATAAAGTTTGCCATCCTAAGAACTTTCACTTGTACATGTGTGCACATGCTGGGATAATTGCAAGTTGTGTCTGATCTCTGAATGAGCTTGTCCAGGGCAAAATGCTGTTAAGACAGTTAATTATCTCTGAATCCTAGATCACTTAAGTGCTAAATAAATATTTCTGCTCTTATCAGGGATCATCAAGGCCGACCCATTATCATGTTCTGCAAGATGAGATGGTTTCTTTGCATTTTCATTCGCTCTCTTATGTGTAAGTAGTATTATGTGTAAGTACTAAACTTTGGTTGTTGCTGGCTGTAGTCCCTTAGCTTATATTGTTGCCGTGTCTTGCTCTGCAGGTATCAAAAGGAGCACAACAACCATCTCAGTAGGTAGGCCACACAGTCCTAGTCCATGATTGGTGAATCTGAAGTATTGTTTGCACCACAACAGGCTTACTCTGTGCGCACGCTTTGTTTGTTTTGCAGTTGCACAAATCTGCTACGCCCACCTTGCTGCAGCGTCCTTTTGCGAGGGCTGCGCGCGGCAGGCGATGGTGAGGCACCGTGATGGGGTCTGGCCGTCAGCGACGGCGGGCCAGGTGACTACATGATAGAGAACTTTAGAGTTCCAAGATGCTTATGTTACCCTTGAATTAACAAGGGGTACTGAACTTTGGTTTACGGGCTCTCAAGGGGGAACATGACAAAATGGATTCCAAACTCCATGCTTCAACGGGACATGGTCTTAGACAAAAAAAAATTGTATGATGGTTGTCTAACAGTGCAGAAACCAGCAGCTGAACAGGGCAAAAGGAACCAAGAAGTTTACAATTTTTACAAGTCATGCATGCCTATTAGCTATCCTTGTCACTTCCAATATTTAATTTCATAACTGTATTTACAATTTTTACAAGTCATGCCTAGTAGCCGTCTAACTGTTGTCCTTGCCGCAGCAGTATAAGGACTTGTTTGTTTATGCCTTGAGCTATACCGTAAACCTATGGGTTTTCTAAACTCGGTCCATTAGTAACTGAAGCTTTAGTCGCATGATGATTCTACTAAAGCCCAGCCCAAAACAATTTGTGGCCCAAGTCTAAACTTGTCGTCAGTTCGTATCTCCTTAATTATCACATCCCGACGGCGTCCACGTGCCCAATGGCCACAAGCCCTACAACGATCCCATCGCCGGGTGGGACAGCAGAGTGGGCCATTTAAGCCCAGGAAAAAAGACAGGAGCGGCCCGGTGCGTGATTTGCGGCTGCAGTTATGCAGTATCAATAAATAAATATCTTTAAATTTGCCTCCATACAATCAATCTTAGATAGCTCAGTTGGTAAATGTTTAGAGCACAGCCCTGAAGACGGTGGTTCCAACTAGATCAGCATCATCATTATTGGTTTTTTTTTTTTTGTTTTTTCTATTTGACTTTTTTTATAAGTACTCCATCTCACTGTTTAACTATAATATGAACTTTTCATAAAAATATCTTACTTTATTTTCTCTATGGACTTTTTATAAGTACTATATCTCACAATTTAACAATAACATTAACTTTTTATAAGCATTGTATCTCATTCACTAGACCAATCACTCACAAGTCTCGTCCGAGTGGACTCATAAGCCTAACAAGATAGGTTGTCCACTGTCACTCTCATACCTTGGCAGAGTAAATCACTAGCCATAACATACGCCTCGAAATTTGAATTTTAAAATTTTTTCGGCTCTGAACGGGTTTTCGAAGCCCTAGACGGTCTCTGTTTGAAAAGTCACGAATACCAAAAGTTCATAACTCATTAAGATCTACAATTGTTATTCAGGTCATTTTTGCGTTTGAGAAAGCGTTCGGAAAGTGTAGTTAAAAATAGAGAACTCTCTTTGAGTCCACTAATCATGTTAGGTTAACGCTCTATGAGTCCACTAATCGATGAACCGTGAGAATGTATGTTCAATACATATCATCAAATGAGCACTAGTCTACCTACTCGGAGGAGACATGAGAGTGATCGGTTGACTTTGTTATCGTCTACAGTTAGCCTGTTAGTCCACTCAGATGACACATGCTAGTGGCGGCTTAGTTTGGTAGCATGTTATGGTTCGTGGTTTTGCTCTATCGAAACATGAGAGGAATCGGTTCACTTTCATTCACTTCCACATGAGAGTTTTCCAATATTGAATTTATAAAATTTTAATAAATTTAATAATGAAAATTGAAACTTTTATTGAATTTTAATAATTTCAAATTGAGGGATGTTGCATTCATGCTTTTGCATACACTTTTTTGTTGTCAATTTGAATTTTATAAAATTCGATGTAAGTTCAAATCAATTTTTGATCTATTTATAAAATAAGTATATTTTATAGAAGTTTTTTTTTCAAAATCAAGTTCAACACTGTATTTCAAATCTCAAAACTTTTTAGGAATATTTCAAAATCTGATTTTTTTTAGAGGGTCAAGACCTGATTTGCTAGAAGCCCTTTCCCTCTTTTGGGCTGAAGCCCAGCAGCCAGCAGCCCATAAGCAACAAGGACAATTTCTTAGACAAAGTTGGCAAGCCGCCTCGCGCCCCTGACCCTTTGACCGCAGATTGCAAAACTTTTTAGACCTGGTCCTATCCCGCGCGCCGCCAGGAGATCGACCCGCCGCCGCCTGATCTCCGACTTCACCGCGTCGCCGGCCACGAAAACCCTTCCACGACCTTCATTGTGAGGTGAGCAATCTGTTGATTGACATTCTTTCAAGTTTTTTTGCACAGCTCCAATGATCACCACCACGCTCTACCAGTCCATGTCCAGTTCAGTCCCTGCAGTAATTGATTTTAGTTCATAGATATTCAGTTGTACTGCCTGGCCATGTTTGTATGATCTGAACTGACTAATTCAATTTTCGGTAGACCTTGCAATCGAATCCGTATAGTCTGGCCGTGGCTTCTGTTTTATTCACCATTGATTTATGCTGCGTTTTCTCAAACAAATACGATAGGTGAACTGGATTGGCAAATACAAGCCGTAGGAAAATGGATGTGATTTATGTTCCAGTTATAATCGTCTAGTTCATAGTAATTGATTTTAGTTCATAGTAATTGATTTTAGTTCATAGGTGAACATGGTTAGTATCTTTTATTGCACAACCCCTATTATGGCAAAATTTTACTGGATAAGTTATAATCGTCTAGTACAAGCACATCAGCACCTTATTGAGTGAGATATTTGATCTTTATGTTACAGGGCCATGATTGTTTTGTTATGGAGGAAGGGGCTGGTGTCAACGTATTGGAAGAACTTGAGCACGCCAAGTTTTTAAACATGCAATTTCAGTTGCCCCTCTTTATGGATTTTTCAGCTGCTTGTTTCCAGTTCAATGGCTTGTGATTATGTTCAAACTTTACTGCCTCCTGAGATCTGTGCACCTTCTCCAGGAAAGAGGTGCAACAATGTATGCTGAATTTCTTGGTGGAAGCTTCACATGTGATGCTTGCCACATGACTGAGCCACATCCTGAAGGTGAAGTGTATATCTTGTCTCTGCTATGCCCTTTCCTATTCTTTTCCTCACTTGTCTTTACTAATTAAATATCAGGAAGAGGGATTACTCTCTGCATCAAAAACGCCCTAGCTGATGCGGGTAGCAAGGGGAGAAATCAACTACATGAATGCCCATGCAACGTCTACACAAGCAGGTGACTTGAAGGAGTATACACAAGCAGGTGACTTGAAGGAGTATGAGGCTATTGTGCGCTGTTTCTGCCAGAACCCTCAAGTATGGCACCTTATGCAAATTTATATTTCAAACCATCATATTGTGAACCATCTACATCCCTTTTTGTGTTATGAAGCTGAGGGTGAACTCGACCAAATCGATGACTGGTCATCTTATAGGAGCTGCTGGTGGAATAGAAGCAGTTGCTTCGATACAAGTAAGGAATTCTCAGTACCCTTACAAGGAACATATTTACTTGGCATTATTCTTTTAATACTACAAAATTTACTTTACTGAATATGAACTCTGCATTTATGGTATTAAACTCTCCATGTTCATTGTATCTTTATGTATGTCAAATATAGTGGATTTCCAGTGCAATTAGTAATTGGAAGACATGTACTCTGTAACTGAAAAATTCAGCACAAAACCTATTGATTTTATTTTAAAAAATAATCACATCACACAGTATTATCCTTCAATGTCTCACTGATTTTTTTTAACATAGTGGCACTGAAGCTAAGCTATTCTAAAATGAAATTTGGCCACATCTTCCTTTTTTCTAGATTATGTTGTGGTCTTCTGGCGGACATTGTTTACAGATACATGTATCTACTATTTGAATGGGCAGCTAAAGTGAAGTTTTTATCCCTTATTATGTTCCAGTTTGATGTGCAGTCGAGCAAATTTTGCGGGTAGTATTCTTGATGCTGAGCGCCCGAGCCCAGCAAGTCTGAGAAAAACCTCTTCTTTTCATTCTCTTAATGCAGTGCAATGCAATTAGTGAAGCATAGCAAGTTTAGCTTATGCATTTTTTGGAACATTTGTTTTGTAGAAAATGGATAAACTTAAGCGCCAGCTTGCTGAAGCAGAAGCAGCGCTTGAGGCACACGAGAAACCTCCAGAGGACAATGGTCCCCGTATTGTTGGTGAAGGCCTTGTGATTGACGAATGGGTAAGATTATGGCTCTGTAGTTATTAATGACAGTGTCTAGTCTTTTTTAATATAGTGTCCCAGGTATTCAAGATGCAGCTCTGCCTCTAGTGTTGAAAACGGAAGGAAATTTTTCCGTTCCGACCCGTTCCGTTTTCTATTTTTGTCCGTCCGTTTCCGTATTTGTGAAATCCCGTGCTCGATCGTTAATTTCTTGATTATATTATTCCAGAAGGAACAAAGAGAGAGATACCTTGCTCGCCAGCAGGTCGAAGGTGTTGATTCAGTGTAGACACGAGGCAGCCCTGTAAACTATGCAGATTGAACATACCATTTTATGGGCAGTTGTCAAATGGTCTTGGAGCTTAATTTTGTGAACCTTCGAACTGGAGCAATCAAGCAACAATGAGGCTGTGTAATTATGATTTGAGCTTCACGAACTTCTGTCTTTGGGTTTGGACGTGTGTATATAATCAGCCACAGCTTGATAATAATACCTCCTATTATAAGCCATGTACTCGATGTTGTGGAATGTGGGACTCAACATGTGAATGTGATACATTCCCTAGCTGTTGTACTGTCAATATTAAAAGTGTAATTGTAATATCAAAAGGCACACTCCAAGGTGATTTAGTGATAGTTCTGCCATCATGGTATAGTAATTCTTCCATCCACTTGCTTATACGACTTATAGTGAAGCTGGAAAATAATGTATTAAATTGAACATCTTGCCCTGTGCTTAAGGGAACTGTCTACCCCACTGACGCTCGTAGTGTTCAATGGTGTCAAACATACCGACAGTTATTTTGTACTCACATTATGAGGCAACTCAACTGCAACATTATCAGCTCAGTTCATAGCTGGCCCATAAACTTGCCAGAGTCAGTACTGACTACCAACTTTTGACACCAACATTTTACCAAACGCCAGAAAAATCATGCAACCAACTGAAGCACTAGTTCACTGCCATGGGCAGGCAGCCAAAACAGGATTTTACACAACAAAATCAGGTCCAAACTGACCCTTTTGCATATCACATCTTAGTGGTAAAAAAAAAACGTAGCTATTAAAAGAATCTGAGTTACTCAGGCCGCAGAATTGCGTACAACTCTCCAAAAAAAGGTAGGTAGAAAGGAATTTCTTTGTGGTGCACTATACAAAGTGAAGGGAATTCACATTCTTCCCTTAATCAGACTAAATTTCATCGATCAGTATAGCTTAGTATGGCTCAGTAACTGATCATCTGTCACAGAGAGGCATCAGCTCCTTCTCTTCGCGGAAACCTTCACAACTGCAAACAAAATGCCGAAGCCGAAGGGTCCTCCCATTGTCGCCTTTGTCCCACTCACAATAATCTTTCCTGATACTAAATCCTTTCCCCAAATCGTACTTGTTGTAAAACTTGTAGGCTTGTTCTTCGTCATCAAACACCTTCCTAAGAATCTCATTGTACTCACCGCCATTTAAATTCCCTCCTATAGCAAACAACATCATCAAACAAATTTAAATTGTAGAAACATCAATTTCCATAAATTTAATTGCATCACATAGTGAAGCTGAGGCAAAAGAACAATTTGGAATCCTACAGAGATGCAGTTTGTATATATGTTCAGTTTCTGTTTCTTACTTTGAAACCTCTAGATTGAGCACTAGTCTGGGAAATCTGTTGCTACACATTGAAGACCATTTGAAGTTATTAGATTTGTTCAGCTTTAACCCTTTCAAAGCAAGTGCAGCTTTAGCGTATTGCTAAATTTCTTGCTCAGGTTACTTTTAGTAATCTGGTCAAACGAGAAAAAGACGAGACGAGGCAAATATGGGTAGCTGAGGCAACAGAGAGCTCAAACTTCACTCTTTCCAATGAGATTCCTAGAAAATCTCACCTAAAAGAAGCTGCAATTTCGGCTGAGAGATGGGCTTCAAGATCTTATCAAGTAAATTATCTACTCCTTAGAACAACCACAGTACGGGCAGTGGTGTACTGTCAGCAACAGGTCTCAAGAGGACTGGCCATGGAAGCATAAGAAAAGCTCTCCTCCACTGCCTACAGACTTTAGATACAGCTCCTAGGCTTGGAAGTTTAGAAAAAATGAACACCAACAGGTCCAGTGGCAGGTCTGCCCATCCGCAGAGGGTATTCCAGCAGCACGACAAGAGAAAAAAAACACATTGAGTAAACCATGTTTACACTGATGCTATGTCAGAAAATCAGTACCACAACTTATACATTGGTAAAAGCTGAACAAACATGCAGTGTTATTATAAATGTCAGCATTCAGGAATATAGGCACACCCAATTAACTTGTGCAGTAGTTAAAGCAATAATAATACAGTAGTAGAGTTTAGGGTAGAGTTTAGGGTTCAGGAATATAGGCACAGCCACACCTTCTTTCCCCCATAGGAACAGAGGTCAGGAGCTGTCGGCAGGGCGCTGCATTCAATCTGACTGATGGCTCAACCCAATTAATTTGTGCAGAGGAAATAAATTATGTATGAGAGTAATACTGCATGTCCTTATTGTACTTCTGGCCAATCTAATTAAGCAGAGATTTTGGTTGACAAAAAAAATCTAATTAAGCAGAGATTCATATGATTGACAAATACTAGAAGTAATGTTTCAAAATTTCAGTATTGAGCAGACACGGGCAGCACAAAACATTACATAAGTGCCAGGGCACCATCAAATTGACACCACATAAACAAAATCAGGACAGAATGGAATGGAGGCAAGAAATTTAACTTCAGCCTTTGACTGGGGTAGCCTAATCCAGCCCAACCATGGATGCCATGGTCCATATATCTACTGCTACAGAGGAACTAGAAACAGCAATGCAGACGGATTCTAACTAGTTACGGGCATGCCAAAGAGAAGGCGCCATGCTTGACACAAAATCTCCAAACTGCATCGATCAGTCATACTACTAGCAAGTTATTAATGTAATGTCCAGACTTGGATTTCTGTTCTGTGTAGAACACATCACCAAAAATATCTATGAAATCCATGCCGTATGGGCTGAGCAAATCACAAAGAAATCAAACGTTGCAATTGCAATAAGAGTAAGCAGCACACAAAGTGGATGAAGAACCACATATATCAAGCAATACTAACAGGAATCGGTATGATAGATCATGCAATACTAACTCAGGTAGCAAAGTAAATATAAACAAATATTAACTACCTCAAGTATTCAAAATATCTTAAAGCCAATATGAAGTACAATATAAAGGCAAATGAGTCATCCATTCATGATTTTTGGATTGATCAACTGATTGCAGGAATGATAGACTAAACAAATACATCACAATGTATTCTCAATTCTCATAGCATATATGGGGTTACCAGGGTGGGTCTGTCTGTCTGATATGATTGAAGTAAACAAAAGAATTTTCATTAAGACAGAAAATTTGTTTAGTGTTTCCACAAAGCACCACAATCAAGAAACACTAGTACTCAACAGCAGGTCAGACTGTGCAACAACAATTACGATCCATAGGTAAGGATTATACCAGGAAGCCTTGGTCAATAATTTGTTTAATGCATAAAGTTGAAATTAGCACAAACGTACCAAGAAGCCTGATTGCAGCACAAATTGTCCCTCCGGTTGCAACCAGGTCGTCGACGATCAGCACACGCTCGCCAGGCTGTTCAATAGCACCAACATGCATCTCTAAGCAATCAGTCCCGTACTCGAGAACATATTTCTCAGAGATCACCTCACCTTCCATGTTTTCAAGAGCCAATGTTAGCACATGTTGATTACTGATTAGCACTAGCTACCACTACCAAGCATCAGTACCATATAGCAGGTGTACTGTTAAGGAAAAGACTAGACATCATGTACGAGAAAGGGAAATCTAACCGAGACAATAGGTATTCATCCTTACAATTAAAAATCATCAATGGAAATTAGCAGGTTCAGTCTGAGTACAGGTTGTACTGAGAAAGAAAGGTTCAGAGATAGGTCTGAATAGTGATTAAGTCTGAGTACACATTGTGTTCATCAGGAAGAATTAGCAGGTTCAGTCTTCTTAGAAGTGTTTTGTTACGACTTTGGCAAGAATAAATGCTATCGACGTGTAACAACAAGCTGGCTGTAACAGAACAAAGCAGAGTGTGCAAAACAGGCTGACTGTAACAGAACAAAATTACTGCACTATTCATCTTCAATACTGCTATATGCCTCAGAGCAATATCAGAGTTATCAAATTGTTAGCGGCAGCCCATCTTCTACTGACTGTTTGCAACATTTTGTAATAGTTGTTTCCATATGTTTAGTGAGCATGGAATGTTCTGCTAACATCAGAGGTTACAGAACTCCATCATCAGACTACGCACAATTGTTCCAGTGATGGCCAAATAATGCTGTAACAGAATCAACAAGGCCACAGCTACAAAGCACAAAAATGCAAGATCATATTTTCACAGGAACTACCCTGACTATCTGCTTGAAATCTACACTAAGAATAATTGGTTTCCGAAGGGCAAAGGATTACAGGGCACACACCTGATCAACACCTTGGTGATGCGTCCACGGCTGCCGTTCTGGAGATGGAGATGAGGAGACAAGCCGGATCCGCCGTTGCCTGAAGTGGAGCACCGCTGCCTTGGGCAGTTCGCTTGAGTGCCGCCGTCGACTTGGGGACGAGGGGACCGGGAAGGGGACCGTCGACTTGCCACCGTGCAAGGGCGGCGGACAAGGGCGCCGAGGACTAGGGAGAGGGAGACGGCGACGCCGGCGGCTGGGGCGTGGCCGCCAGGGGAGACGGCGATGACTAGGGCGAGGGGAGACGGCGGCGCCGGCGGCTGGGGCTTGGCCTCCAGGGAGACGGCGGCGCTGGTGTATTTGGACGAGGCCATGAGGGAGACGGCGGCGATGGTGGCTTCTGCGCGGCGGCGATGGTGCCTTGGGAGGTCGCGAGGGACTCGTGGTTGGACTCGTGGTTGGGCTGCGGTGGGATTAGGGGTTAGGTTGGGTTTCAGATGCACAATGACCAAAATGCCCTTGAACGAATAAAAACAGCACAAATGATTATTTTCAAGAAGCGGTGGGGGCGTTAAAAGCGTTAGGAAGCATTTTTCAAGCATTGTAAAGGGGCTCATCCGACTAATCATCAATTTTTTTTAAATAAATCTAGCTTTGTACTTTTGCTACGTTGAGCTACGAGAGCTTTTCTAACAACTGAAACTAATACAGGTAACACATACAGATTATTACCTAAAAATAATAGTTTCTCAAGTAATAATCCTACAACTACCAATTTTACTTGTTGCTACCTTTTTAAATTTGAAAGTGTTGCAAGATGCCCTATGAGTAAAATCAACTTAAAGGTTTCTTCCACCTATTGGTACCGAGGTATCCGGTCCATATTAAATAGATTAATGTAACTTATGCATAAAGTTCTCGTTACTTGGTGGGTTTTCATAGTAAGTGTACAAAGTGGATGTTGAACATTTGAATTCTTGCGGGTTGCATTGATTTCTACTGAAGATTGTCATGATGACCGAGAAACAATATCATTTCAAAAATGTGCAATTTATGGTAGGGTAATCGGGGATGATAAATTAGAACTGTATAAAATTGATCTATGTTATATATCTGCGTAATATGTTCCAGGTTTCAAGCTTTGTATTGAGCACTCTAACACGCATTGAGAACTGCATATCCATCACAAGGTTTCAGCTAAGAATTAATAAGTGAAGAATACGTTTGCACATTCCATCACGTGGTGGCCAAATACTGGCCCAAAATCATTTTAGAGCGCGGCAAAGCCGCGCTATTTTCTAGTATAGACCATGTGTAAAACAAACACTTACGCCTACCTTTCTTTGTATTAGGATTTTGACTTGACGGGAGATTCGATCAATTTGGAGGATATTAGAGAGAAGATGGCCAAGTTTCTTATGGAACATGTCATCAGCCCCGAAGTCGAGCATTTCGTTTCGTAAACCGTGAGTTGATTCTGTTTCCCTTGCTGCATGACGATCAGGTGGATACATGCATGTGAACTGTGTTACTGTTTCCCTTGCTGCATGACGATCAAAGCTGGATACATGCATGTGAACTGTGTTATTTGTGTTGTGAACAATCTGTGGCGTGCCCTGAAGAACCGGATACATCTGTGTGAACAATCTGAGTTTCATATGTTTGCAGTGCCTGTTGCAAACTGATAAGTGACAACAAGACATGTTGGTTAATTTTTTTCTTTCTTTCTAATTAATTTTTTCAACTTCAGCCTTAAAGATTTTTAAAGTAGTCTAATAATGCCCGATCTTTTAGTTTTCAGCAAGTAAATATAGCAAAATCTAGAAGCATCATCAATTAATGTCATGAAATATCTCTTTCCACACACCATTCATCTCACATAGATCAGAATGTATGAGTTCTAGAGGTGCCAAGAGCCTCTCCTCCACTGCCTTGTGAGGCTTTCGAGGTTGCTTAGATTGCACACAATTATGACACTTAGAACCTCTGGTAATGGTGAAATCTAGAATTAACTGCAAGCTCACCAAAATTCACATCTAGAATTAACTGCAAGCTAGATAGATGTGACACCAAACTTCACATGACAGAAACGAGAATGCCAAACACTCGAATTATCATTAATTGTGTCACAAATCTGATTCACTGACTTATTACAAAAATCTGCCAAACTTAGGCGAAACAAACCTCCGCAACCATAGCCTGCACCAATAAATTGTCCATGCTTAGACATAACTATTTTCTTCAACTCCAACACTACCTTAAACCCATCTCTTGAAAGAAGGTAAACTTCAGATCTACTGTATGTTTGCAGATATTGGGCCTTTGAGATTTATCAGAATTTCTTCATATGATTGCAGTGCCTGTTGCAAACTGATAACAAGACATGTGGGTTCTACACGGTGCACCACTTGATGGCTGCGATGAAACAAGTTCATTTGGATCGTCACGAGGTAACTCGAAGTGCAGCTCCATCTTGTGCCTACCTTTGTTTGGCAATATAGACCATGTGTACACAAACACTTACGCCTACCTTTCTTTGTATTAGGATTTTGACTTGACGGGAGATTCCATCAATTTGGAGGATATTAGAGAGAAGGTGGCCACGTTTCTTATGGAACATGTCATCAGCCACACGAAGGCGAGCATTTCGTTTCGTAAACCATGAGTTGATTCTGTTTCCCTTGTTGCATGACGATCGGTGGATACATGCATGTGAACGTATGGTTTCTGTTTCCCCTTTTACGCATGACGATCAAAGCTGGATACATGCATGTGAACTGTGTTATTTGTGTTGTGAACAATGCTGGCGTGCCGGAAGAACCGGGTACATCTGTGTGAACAATCTGAGATACACCTGGATTTGCAATCTTTTTGCCGCTGCCATTTGTGTGCCATTTGTTTGTGATCGGACTTTTGTCCATTCCAGTATTATTTGTGTTTGCCAGTGTCTACCATTTTCAATTTCTGCTGCATAGTTGAAACGGTCTGTTATCTATGTACAGACCACGGCGCGCCGATGCGCATCTTGGTAGGTTTCGTACTAAATGTCTGTCGCGTATTAAGGGAAGGAACGTCTGAAACACCGAATGAGCGCCTGAAAATCCGTAACGCGTAGAACGCTTCGGCGAGAATCAAAACGGCCGTCTGCAAAAGCGACTAAATCCACGGACGCGGTAACAAAGAAGGTCTGTAGTAGCTGGAAAGGAACGCAGACGAGCTTACTAAAAACGCGCGTGCAGAGCTCGTGTGTTACTTCGACACGTTTTGTGAACAAGCGTCTGTAACACGGAACACATTGCGGACGATCGTTTTTAAACATGCGACCGTAGTTCTGAACGATTCTGGTCGAACGACCCACGGAAGCGTGCCGAAAGTGCATTAAGGTTCACAGACGGCAGTACAAAACAAGCGTGAACTGGAATCGGAGTGTAGTTACGATCGAGCGATCTAACTGCGTCACGTAGCTACGTAGGCGACATCGCACCGTGTACCCACAGGCGTCTCATGAATGCGAAGATATCACCAGATCGGCTTTCGTCCCTACGTGTGTCTGTATTTGAATAACCATTTACAAACCCTTATAGTTATCGGGTGTCTATGAACGGATAACAGTTAGAGGCCTTGCGATGCATACAAAGCGCCTGTCGTTTGGGTTAGTGCCATAGACGCCTTTCTGTGTAACCAGCGTGCGCACATTGAACTATTACGGTCGCATACCGGTTTCGTGCGTCACTACTTTTTGGACGCGGTCGTACAGTCAGTACTGATGCCGCGGGTCTATGAGGTTTCGAGGTACAGTCGCACCTTAGACAATTATGTGCGTAGATATGTGAGACCACGGTCGAGCAAAACCTGTGGCATAGGCGTTCCGGCGGCGTGTGTGACAAGGACTCACTCATGACGGAAAGTTTGAGACACACAAAATCCCGCCTACGTATTAAAGCCTGTTGCAGACGCTCGCTACGGACAGGTCTGTAAAGTCAGACATTTAGAGACTTAATGGGCAGTCGCTTTGCAGCGGAGCTGTAGATGCCCTCAACGCTTGATCAGAGGCCTTTTTTACATAGTGACTTACTGGTGTTGTACTATACTAGTATATTTTTTTTCCAATCCAAACAAAGACAAATTTGGAAACGAAAGTGGACGAGAATACTACTGTACTCGTTTTTTTATTCTATAAATGGTGTGGCAAGAGGTTTCGTACGTAGTACACGTGCATGTATGCTTCTCCGGACGAGTGAAGAACAGGTTTTGATGATTTTTTTAATTGCCAACGGGTCCCGCGATATCGCATACACCGCAAAACTGCCGGTCCGCCTTTCGCCGGCCGCCTGGTGGTCGCCTTCGATCTCCGCAACACCGGTGTTGGCCCTACAGATGAAAACGGATTTAGAAAAACCTCATTTGAACAGGCGGGATCGAAGTTCGAAAATGGTACGTAAACGTAATCGGAATATGCGTAAAAGTACGGAAGACAACCACGGAAGTTGAGCCGGAAAGAATAACGCGATCAAATATTCTCGAGTATACATGGACAAAGTCATAAAATAATGTACACATACGAAGTTATTAGTCCAATATTCAATTGGTACGCCTTGTGTTAGCATGTTAACGTGCATAATCAGTGATTATAATGTTTTTGTACATATAAATTTTTAGACATACTACTAACTTATGGAGATTAAAAACATCTTGAAAAACGGATTAAATACGGGTGAATTTCGGTGGAAACGGGCTTACCGGGGAACGGACGGAAACCCCCCGTTTCTACTAACGTAAAAATGGGATTCGACAAATACGACAAAAATAATAGTGTAATCTTGTGAATGTGAACTCAAAAAAAAAAAAGTGTAAATCTTTAGAACAATGTCACACGCCGCTCCTCCGCGGGGCGCCATGGCGGCGTGAGCTCCTCGGCCGCCGCTCCGCCCCCACCACACCCTTGCATGTGAATCCTCTGCGTATCCTACGCACCTCATTCTAGAATAGGGCCCACGTCCGCCCTTTGCTGTTCCGTCCGGAAACTTGTTCGGCTGGCTGGTTCAATAGTGCTTTTCTCTCACAACATCTATCCGCACTCATGTCAGAGCGCGGACCCGCGCTGGTCCCCTGCGCGCATGCGTGAGTGAGGAGGGAAAAGGTTGAGAGAGAGCACCAGCAGTGGGCTCCACGATTTGCCCCTGTTTTTCAAGCTTTGCTCGTTTGCCCCTGTTTTTGGTTTTCCAATTGCGCAAATGCCCCAAATAGGGGCAAACGAGCAATTAGACTGAGAAAAAGGGCGTTGCACAATTGTTCCAAGTAAATAAAGGAACATATGAGTGTCGTTGACTATCCGCACTCATGTTTCTCTATTTACTCCCTCTATTACATCTCAATCATCAAGATTCCCTCCTTTACAGTACTTTCTTCCGCACATACTTCCTTTATATCTCTACTCTATACCAACTACCACCAATGGGGTCCACCGATAATTTTATCTAAATATATCCATGTGAGATCTAGTTTTGAAGAATTTATTGAAATGAATTTAAGGGTGGAATCGGTTTTTAATTTGATCTTTTAGCAGTTTCTAGTTATTGAAACCATGGGCCCACCGTCTGCTTATCTCTCTCCTCTGGTTTTTCTATCTCCCGTGCGCTCCTCTCTTGTGATGTGGGCCCGCAGCAGGCATACCGTGTCCCCCCGTACGCACGCCGCAGACCCCGGGTGGAAGCTTGTCGGGGAGTTTACAGAAGCTTTTCCAGTACCCGCTGCAGCAAATTTTTCTGTAGTAGGAGTAAACCGGACCTCCAGTACCGCTTACAGGGTGCCGCTGCAGACAGTCTTATATCTCTACTCGACTAGTACTCCATCAGTAGGGTCCACTTATATAATTTTATCTAAATATTCATGTGAGATCTTGTTTTCAAGGATTTATTCAAATTTAGTGGTGTAATCAAATTTTAATTTCGCTT
>JADLZK010003486.1:0-94126 GCA_015847255.1 Hyparrhenia diplandra
TAGCTCGTTCATGCAGCCCAGAGGTGAGAGATCCGCGAGAGACATGGGATGTACCTTAACATCTTGGGCATGGTGCCCGGATGAGCGGGAACCTTCGGATATGAGAGGCATGACACGGTCGTGAGGGGTAGGCGACGGGGTTGTGACAGCCCTGTCCGGTCCTTTGTAATCCCCTCACGTTCGTATGTGATGTAGGAGTTCGTAAATGCCTTCCATTGAAATTTGGATGGTACCGGGAATCTCCCCGTCCATCTCACTCTTAAAACTCTAATTTATGTTTGCATGATCATTAACTTGTTCTTTGCACGGCTATACATTAGGAATGCCCGCTTCACTTAGGAATATTCTTTATTCTTATTTTTCTTTTATCCTTGAGGGGTTGGCCCAAGTGTGTGTCACACTATCTTTATGAACTATCATGACTTACCCCACATTGAGTATTAATAACCGCACGAGACATATTGTCTTGTTCATGCCCCCCGCTAGAATCCTACACCTTGCCTTCTCTTGGGAAAAATATAAATAACGATACCCCGAATATCTCGGGTGAAATGCTACAACGTATTTCCGCGCGCTTGCGGACTTGTTACGTAAACGTTACAAAAATGCCCACCGACATCCCGTGGTGATATTGCTGAATGTAATAATTCCGGTGAAGTCATCGTGGGAAGTCAACCTTTGGTTTTTTCGGCACTCATGCCTTTTTGGCGATTGCGCCACGATTACCAATAGGCATTTCTAAGCGTGATTGCCTTTTTGGTGATTTGCGTTAAGAAATGTCCTTGAGTCCCTCACCTTATAGATGATGGGTTATCCATACTACAATATGCGGATGACACTATTCTATTTATTGATCGACCCCGAGAACAAGCAATGATCCGAAATTGTTGCTTTGTGCCTTTGAGCAATTATCCGGGCTCAAGATCAACTTTCACAAGAGCGAAATCTTCCGCTATGGTCTTGCTAAAGAGATGGAATCCTTTTATACCAATCTCTTCGGACGCAATATTGGGGAGTATCCATTTAGATATTTAGGAATCCCAATGCACCATAGATAACTCTGAACTCGAATGGAGAAAGGTGGAAGATCGTTTGAGCGTAAAACTATCTTGTTGGAAAGCAAAATATTGTCATATGGGGAAAACTAGTTCGCTAATTCGGTCTTAAGCGGCCTACCTATGTTTATGATGTCCTTCTTTGAGATACCTAAAGGGGTGACTAAAAAACTTGATTATTATAGATCAAGTTTCTTCCGGCAAGGCTCTTGGATAAACATAGATATAGACTTGCGGAGGATGGGACATCCTGTGTGCCGTCCTAAAGATCAAGGAGGATTAGGTATCCTAAATCTAGAGTTGCAAAATAAGTGCCTTCTAGCCAAATGGTTGGTTAACTTGATGAACATGGAAGGCATGTGACAATCTCTTATAAGGAATAAATACCTAAATTCCAAATCCCTAACTCCAAGTGACAAGCCAAACCTAATGACTCTCATTTTTGGAGAGGCCTCATGCATATTAAAGAGGAGGTGTTGGCTAAAGGTTCTTTCGTTATCGAGAGATGGAACCACCACTAGATTTTGGGACGATACATGGGTAGGAGATAAACCTCTCAAAGCTAGATATCCATCTTTTTTATAATATTGTGCGAGATCCACACACAACCGTAGCTAATGTGATGGCTACTAGCCCACTAAACATCTCTTTTTAGAAGGGCTCACGGTGGATAATAAACATGTAATGGCTAAATCTAGTAGCACGGATCTCAAATGTCAATTGGTGAATGGGTTGGACTACTTTAGATGGAGCCTAACCAAACGGGTTACTCTTTGTCCGGCTCAATGTACCTCGACCTAATGAATACACATACACCTTTTCATCGTAAGAAGATATGGAAGATAAAAATTCCTCTAAAAATTAATATCTTTCTTTGGTTTTTACAGAGAGGGTAGTCCCGACCAAAAGACAACCTGTAAAGAAAAAATTGGAAAGGGAGTCTAAAATGCATATGCTGTAATAGGAATGAAACTATCCAACATTTATTCCTAGACTGTCCCTTATCAAAATGATCCGAAGATTATCTTTTATGCTACTATATAGTCTAACTCAACCTCGATCAATCGGCCATATGTTCGGGAATTGGCTAGCTAATCAAAATAAAAAAAGATTAGAAATTTAATTTGGGTGGGTGTGGTGCTATGTGAGCTATCGGAGATGCCGTAATGATGTTATTTTTAATCAAATGAAATCTAACTTCATTTTGCAGATAATTTTCAGAGGAGCGTGGTTACGGCTCTTGGCCCTGCTGCGCGTGACGAGACAGCCAAGGAAGCACTCTCAACCATGAGCAAGAAATTAGAAATTATTGCTCTAGAGATTTCCAATAAAGGATGAAATCATTTATATTGTTTGAACCACTTCCTGGTCGATATATAAGACACATGACTTTTCTTTTATTTCATTGAAAGACTGTGTAATAATTGGGTTGTGTACATCCCCGGATGTAGAGGCCGGATATGATTATCCATTATCTAAAAAAGTATAATAACGTACATTGGACTTTTGGTTAATAGATGGGAGCACAGTCCTAAAATTCTAAGAAAAGTGACCGAGCTGCTGGCAAAGCTCTACCAAGACACACAGTTGATCGAGGAGCCGGAGTCACCGGCTAAGCACTACAAAGACACCCTTAAAAAAATAAAAAAATAAAAACAATATATAGACCGGGTCGACTGTTAGATTTATAACTCGAAATCAAAGGCAGCAGATTCCTATCGCAGTCGATCGACATGAACGTTTCTTGCTTTTTTTTAGAGAGAAGCGTATCATATCATATTAGTTAACTCTCTGCACCTCTCTGTGAGTGAGATTAGTGCGGTCGATGAATGATTGCGTCTCGAGACTCCAACTAAACTATCTAGAGACCCTTTCTAATTAGGCTTTCGGCAATGTGCACTGTATCTGCAGAATCTTAAACCAGCTACTTAATCAGGTGCGTGCCTAGCTAGGTTGCTGCTTGGTGCTAGTAGTACTACTATAAGAGTGTGCTACACTCCAACACTCCTGAATAATACACACACACACCTAGCCTTAGCTTTTGCTAACTGATTGCTGATCTAATCCGTGCACTATGTGATGTGACTGGTATGCATCGAGACCCAAAATTCCGAAGAGATCATAGCCTACAGTTTAGTACTAATAAAACGTACAAAAGACGGTCTTTTCTCCGGCTCCTCTCCGTCAAACACGGCTAGCTTAGCTTGTCCCTCTCTGATGCCAATAAAATTAAACACGAGAGCAGCCGATTTGTAGCTTTAGCTTTGTCTCTTTGCCTGTCTCTTTGCCCCCCTTGATCACTGCAAGTTGGTGTCATCATCTTATAATTAATTTATTAGTGGAAACAGTGTAAGTTGGGATATATGATACCATATATACAGTTCCAAAAGCTTAACTTTCAGTACCCGTCCCTATTTTATTTTACTCTGAATAAACTGAATGCAAGCATTTTTGTTTTGTTTGGTTGAGATGATGAGTGGGAATTCCAAAATTGTTGTAAGATGTTTACATGAAAAAAAAAAACGTTCTTTGGATTCAGCTGTACGTGTGTGTCTGCTAGGGACCAGCGCATTTTAGGGTGTGGTGGAGAATCCTGCCGAAACCATTCTGTGATTTTTTGTGAAAGCAGCGTGAGAAAGAAATCGGTTAAGTCTCCGTTCAAAGTCTCCGCATGAATCGTGTGGACTGCTCCTTATTAAAAATTATTAACAGGGCCATTATGTTTTTGCTCCGATGACACTATTTTTACCTCTTGGAAATAGTGGGCTCATTCTGCCCCTGTCAGTGCAACTATTGATCAGTTTTAAAGCACAAGTTAGTTACTAGCTCTAAGTTAACTTCTTCATTAGTGCTATTTTTTTTTTTTGAGAAACTTCATTAGTGCTAAATTCTAGCATACATCTCATAACATGGATAGTCCCACATAACACTCTCATGTCTCATGTAATCTTGGAATATGAGTATGAGACCAGCTCTGCATCAAGATCTAACTTTTCTTTTTCTCTTCTATTCAAATATATAAATGCTTAAAGCTATCTTATTAGTCAACTGTTGAAGCTGCCCTAAGTTTGATAGAAACTCCCCAATTGTTTCCATGCAGAATATTTTCAGGCAAGCCAAGCCTCAAGAAGGTACCTCCAAATGTGGGTCTCTCAGTTTCAAAGGAAAAAAATGGGTGGGTCTCTCGGTCAAGGTCCGGCATTTCCAACGCGTCACCATTTTCCTGCGTTGGTCCACGGTTTTTACTTTGACTCACCTTTCCAAGTCGTGCATTTGCGTCAGCAAACCTGGTTCACGTTTCCTACCTGGAACCAATGATCACCAGTTTTACTTAGCTAAGACAACTGGAAAGTCGTTTTCAGAATTATAAGAGGATCCTTGTGTAGCTGAGCCAAGCATAGGCACCAACCTCTTTGACCCGGCACCTGAGTCTGCTAGAGACACCAAATGGAAACCCAAAAAATAATTTCAATTTCCACACATTAAACCTGGGAGACATTCAGAATTCCAAAGATGTTTTACTTGCGTATTGGTTTAAAGAGAACTATTTCAGAATTTCAGAAGTCCAAAAGATCTTTTACTTGTTTGTTGGTTTAAGAAAAACTATGTTTTTGCCAAAATTGTGAAGACACAAAGCTTTTGACTGACCTAAATTAGCTTCCCACAAAGAACTAAATTTTGAAGTTGCAGGTGCTACTAAAGCACTTGCAACCTATTAGGCTACAAGCTCTTTTGTCCACCACAAAGCTTTCATGACTTGATGATTTAGTCATCAACTATACTATATATGATGATATAATAAAGTTTGTCCTTGGTTTGTGTACAATGTGGCATAGGAGTCTCACAGAAACATGGAGAGGACCAGGATGAATAGATGAATAGAGCCATTTTAAAAGCTATCATCTGTATTCTCACTTCACTCAAAACGGCAACCGCCATTCCATACCCTTCTTCATGTGCTAGTCTCTTCTCGTTAAGTGTGAAAGTTTAAACTTGTTCCTTTTTATAAACCGTTCTATTTTCTAGTGAAACTTCAAAACTGCTTAGTCTGTTGCAAAGCTTTAAAGCTACTCTAGTTTAGGTGAATTACAAAGTTGCACTATCTTTTAAGCGAAACTTTAGTTAGTGGCTAGTAGAACGTTAAAGATGCTCTATTTTTAGGCATAGTTCAAAACTGCTAATTCTTTAGTGAAACGTTACAGTTGCTACATTCTTAGCGGAGTTATAAAGTTGCTCAATCTTTTTAGTTAGAATTAATAGTATGTTTTTTAGAAAAGGGAATTTATAGTATGCTATGTTTTCATTAGCAATTACTAAGTGTGAATGCTTTTTCTAGAATTTAGAAGGTACTCTAAAAAGTACTTTCTCCGTCCATAAAAAAAATACAACTATAAGCCGGTTGATTCTGTGGGAGAGAACAAACCGTAGTACGGCTCATATGCTGGCTGAAATGAATAGGAGAACAAGGCAATATATGAAGTTTGTGTTTGTGACAATAGTTTACATTTGATCAAATTTATAACGAACAATAGTAGCATTTGTCTCTTCGGTAAAAAGCTAGGTTAGTACAAAAATTGTAGTTATTTTATATCACAAATGTTAATAATTTTTTTATAACTTTAGTCAAATTTTACACTGATTGGTTTTTTGAAAAACGAGAACAACATTTTTTCTAGGATAAAAGAAATACCCAAATTAATAACTCCTGCTAAATCTTTAGGCTCTATTCAAATTAATAACTCCTGCTAAATCTTTAGGCTCTATTCACTCGTAATGAGCAAAGACAAACCACACACAACTCAAAGGCCAAAAGACAGCTTTTGCCTGGAAAACACTACTAGCAGAAAGGACCGGACCATTTCACAAAAAAAAAAAAAAAAAAAAAAAAACTGCCAAGTTGTACTAAAATTCTATTCCTTGCGGGCCCCACGCGCGGTTGCTCAAGGTTTTTAGGCTTTCCGCTCCCAATAGTCGTTTGGTCGCTCGGAGCAAGTATTATGATGAAGCGACATTAAATTTTTACCGTTCTACGTGGAGGAGAGAGAAGAAAATGAGCGTTCACGACGCGCTGTTTGACCGCTACGACTAGGCCATGCGCGTCTTTGCTGCAGCTGCACACGGTATGCCATAAATAATGGCGGGCCCGACCAACGTTGCCGCCGGCGTTGCCGCCGTTGCCAGCGTTTCTTAAACTATTAAACTTGCTCTCACTCGCTCTCACAAGTCACAAGTCATCACACAGCAGCAGTAGACGGTGTTGTACGTCATCGGTCAGTCAACGCTGGACCCAACCCAATGCAAACACAAGAGAAGGGGCAAGCACCACCAGAAACGCCTCCACAAAATCGTGACCAGACTTGGGTTGGGTCTCCCTCTTCTCTGCAGCACACTTCTCATTCCCAACAAAAACCCATGGAGGAAGCCATGGGCGAGCACACCCAGCACTCAAAATCCTAGAGAGGAAAAAAAGATCTCGTCAGTCTCCTTCCTTCACCTGCTACTACAGCCGGTGGAGGTCAGCTGGGATTGAGGAGGAGGCGGGCAAAGAGGCGAGGCGGTTAATCTTGCGGAGGAGGCCAAGAAGTGGGGGATGGCCATGGTGGAGAGGAGGTATGGTCCCTGTGCCAGCCATGGCTTCTTCTTCCTCAAACGGCTGCTGCTGCTGCTGCCGTTCTTGTTCTCCTTCTCCTTTCTTGATGTGCCGCCGGCCGCCGCCGCCGCACAATTGCCTCCACTAAACCAGACGCAAAAGGCCGTCATGAATGATATTGCGAGTCTGCTGAACACCGGGTGGAACACTGCAGACAGTCCATGCAACTGGACAGGAATCGGTTGCTGGAATTACAGTTCTTCCTCCTCGGTCGTCACTAGCATCGTCTTGTCAAACCAGGCCCTCTCCAACTCCTCCATCTTTGTCCCCCTTTGCCGTCTTGACACCTTGCTGTCCCTTGACCTCTCCCGAAATTCGTTCACAAATTTGTCCCCCAGTTCTTTGCCAATTCTTCTTGCTCCATGAAACCGGGGTTGAAGTCACTTAATCTGAGCACCAATCAGTTGACTAATTCGCTCAGTGATTTATCCCACTTCCCCCAGCTAGAAGTTCTTGATTTGTCCTTCAATTCCTTTACCACTAAAAATCTGAGTGCAGATTTGGGTTCTTTTCCCAAATTAAAGAGCTTCAACGCTAGTACCAATAATAAGTTGAATGGGGAGGTTCCTACCAGTATGGTTAGCTCTTTAGCAGAGTTGGTATTGTCTGGTAATCAACTGAGTGGTCCAATTCCTCTGGGTTTGTTTAAATATGAAAATCTTACTCTGCTAGATCTCAGTCAGAATAGTCTAAATGGCCCTATCCCAGATAACTTCAATAGTCTCTCCAAGCTCGAGACTTTGCTCCTTTCAGGCAATAAACTGACTGGGGAAATACCAGGGAGTCTGTCGAATGTGACAACGCTGTCTAGGTTTGCAGCCAACCTGAACAGTTTGTCTGGACCAATCGCCAGCTGGATTACCAAGCATGTAAGGATGTTGGATCTGAGTTACAACAATCTGAATGGGATCATCCCCTTTGATTTCCTCTCGCATCAGGGGTTGCAGAGTGTTGATCTTACCGGCAACATGCTTAGCGGACCTATTCCTGGCACCTTGTCTCAAAGCCTCTACCGCTTGAGGCTTGGTGGAAACCAGCTTGGCGAGAACATTGCAAGGTCAGTTTGTGATACAATGGGCTTGACTTATCTTGAGTTGGATGACAACCAATTGACAGGGACTATACCTTCAGAGCTTAGCAAATGCAAGAACTTGTCACTGCTGAATCTGGCATCAAATCATTTGCAGGGTGCAGTGCCCAGTCTTATCGGTGAACTTGACAAACTGGTAGTTCTGAAGCTTCAAAATAACAGCCTCAGTGGGCCTATTCCGGTTACATTTTCTAATTTGACAAGCCTGAGCATATTGAATCTAAGTCGAAATTCATTTGATGGAGAGATACCAAGTGGAATTTTCGAGCTGCCAATGCTTTCGAACTTGTATTTGCAGGGCAACCATATCAGTGGTGCTATTCCATTTTCAATCAGTTCATCGAAGTATCTAATTGAACTCAATTTGGGTGATAATTCTCTGACTGGTACCATTCCAACCATGCCAGCCACTGTGACGACATCTCTTCTTAATCTTAGTCATAACTTTCTTAATGGGCATATTCCTTCAAACATCAACTCTTTAATGGAATTGGAGATTCTTGATCTTTCACACAACAACCTGTCTGGTGATGTGCCGTCTTCACTAAGGAGCCTGCAAAGCCTGACACTGCTGGATCTTTCTTATAATAGTCTTTCTGGGTCTGTTCCTAGATTCCGCCCGAATCAAAATGTGGTTATTGATATTGTTGGGAATCCTGGTCTTGTAGATGGTGCAGGAAACAATAATGACACTCCTACTAATGGTAAGAAAAAGAGGCACAATTTTGTTATCATCATCTTCACTATTGTCGGTGCTCTTGTTGGATTATTTGTGCTTGCTGTTATTATTGTAATGTCATTGTCAAAGAGAATGTATCGTGTTGAAGATGAAGGATTACCTGCTGGAGAATCGGTACCGCAAATAATCAATGGCCGCCTCATAACTATGAACAGCATCCACACCTCTGCAGTTGACTTCATGAAAGCAATGGAAGCAGTCTCCAACCACCAGAACATATTTTTGAAAACCAGGTTCTGCACCTACTACAAGGCTGTAATGCCTAATGGCTCAACGTACTCTGTAAAAAGCTTAACTCTAGTGACAAGATTTTTCCAAATTGGGAGCCAGGAGAAGTTTTTTTCGTGAAATTGAGGTTCTAGGGAAATTGACCAATTCCAATGTCATGGTTCCATTGGCCTACATCTTGACTACAGATTGTGCCTACCTAGTCTATGAGCATGCACACAATGGCACAGTGTCTGATTTGCTACATGGTGGAAAATCAGAAGTTATAGACTGGCCTTCACGATATAGCATTGCTTTGGGGGTGGCCCAAGGGTTGACATTTCTTCATGGGTGCACTCAACCAGTTTTGCTTCTTGATTTGTCAACAAGGACCATCCACTTGAAGTCAACAAATGAGCCTCAGATTGGAGATATCGAGCTTTACAAGATTATCGACCCTTCCAGGAGTACTGGAAGCTTTTCAACCATTGCTGGTACAGTTGGTTATATTCCACCAGGTGAGATATATACTATTGCGATTCACTGAGTACCTGCATGTTATCTTTAAGCTATAACTGTTGATAATTGAGTAGTTTTGTGCCACTCTTTCTTGATATCATATCAGTTTATCTCTGGCTTTGAGTATTGCTAAAATTGATGTTTTTTTGTTACTCTTTAGTTTACTGCACTGCAGTAATCTTGTTTGACAGTATTTGTTTGGTCATATATTGTTCCTGTGCCTCAAGACAAATTTTCTAATTACATATCTGGTAATTGTGGCAAAACAATCCAATTTGTGGCAAAATGATCCAAATTTTGCTTTACTGCCTGTTTGAGTGGCATCTGTACACTTCAGTTAGCTCAGAATACCATCCAAGCTGATACTTTTTGAAGTCTATACAACATATAGCTTCCTCTTTTAATCCAGTCAGACATCATTTCTAGATGAATGTCTTTCTACTTCTGGTCAAGATTATTAACGATAAGGGCTCTGATCAGCTATGAATGGAAGAAGATTTTAGGATTATTTTTCTGTTTAAGCTTTGAATAATTTTGTTTTAATAATATGGAAAACTGTGATTGCCAATACACTATGCTAACAGTCACTGAATCATTGTTGCAGAGTATGCTTACACTATGAGGCTGACGATGGCTGGCAACGTCTATAGCTTTGGAGTCATTTTACTGGAGCTGCTGACAGGAAAACCATCGGTTAGTGATGGAACTGAATTAGCCAAGTGGGCTCTCAGTCTTTTTCTGGCAGGCCTGATCAAAGGGAGCAAATCCTTGACACCAGGGTCTCAGGAACCTCAATTGCTGTTCATAGCCAGATGTTGTCGGTCCTGAACATTGCTCTCTCTTGTGTTGCATTCTCTCCAGACGCGAGGCCAAAGATGCGCAATGTTTTAAGGATGCTATTCAATGCAAAGTGAATCAGTAGCAGCCTGTAATCATACCATAGATAAATTTTGGGTGGAGTTTCAGGCTTTCAACTTGGTTTAGTTTATGGATGTCAGTAATCAGTATACCGGCTGCCTTTGTATAGTTCTATAGAAGATAGAACCCTAGCTTATGGTAGATCATTATATATTTTATGAATTATGTAATTATAAGTATCTGCTTTGCAGTGTGTAGCGATACAGTTTCTATGCTGTAACATGCAGAGATGGTTATAAGCAAAGCTTAAAGGTATACAATCCAATTCTATGCTGTAACATGCAGAGATGAGTATATGTTTTCATAAGGGATCATCCATCGTTTTGCAATGTCGAATTGTTCAACCAATCTTTTCCATGAATCATAGGTAGTTTAACTAAAACAACAATTTTCATCCTGAAAACAGACAGTAAATCAGCTAATGCTGTCCAATGTGAGAAAATTGTGCCACATTTAATCTTCATTGGGTAAAAAATTTTATATTGTTTTCTGGTTTGGACGAAAAGCCTCCTCATGCATCCTAGTTCCTCTCAGTTGAGTCATCTTCAACTCAAAGTCAGGTGCATATTTTCTTCCTAATGAAAACCCTCCTAGTTACTTTCATGTTGGAACCCATTTTTCTAAAACTATTTTATTTCTTGTGCTTCAATTTGCAGTAATTTATAATAATGTGCATATCTCAACATTTCCATTTTGTTTTTTGATTATTTTAAAGTTTATGTGTCACATCATAATTGATATATGAATTGTATCAATTTTTAAGACAAACAATTACATTTTTAATGCTTCAGTCTAAGGAAAATTTCAAGAAAACTAGATATTCAGTATAGAGAAATAAGATGCCAGAAGATCACATGATTTTTTTTTTGTCATTTCATCTGCTTTCGTTTGCCACCTAGAATTATTGAAGGTTGGGTTGTGTTCCAATGGTTAAAACTTCAAATGATTTTAGAATAAAGAACATCCTACAAAGATTAAAACATGTACTCCCTTTGCATCTTTCCTGCATTATTCTGAATTAATCTAAGTCTACTTCAAATAAAATAAAATGAATAAAAAGCTGAATTAATGTTTCTTGTTATAAATAAAAAATAATTACCTCATGGTCAGGGAAGAAAGAAAGAAAGAGCATTGGCGCAAACCTTTGGGCTGGTTGGGAGCAATCCCCAAAGCCACAGCATCGACGAGCCCAAACCTTCGTCGTCCTCGGCTAATCCGCCGCGCCTCCGATACTCCCAAGGCCAGCTGCAACTACAGCAGCAGCGAGGGAGGAGTAGCCATAGCCACCACCATCTCATCAGACTCCTCTCCACTCCTCCCCGCCACGCCACGCTCCCTTTCCCTCCCTTCCTCTCCCCCGCCACCGCGCAATGGCCGGCCTCCTCAACCTCCAGTCGACACTCCTCCCTCGGCGTCCTTGCTCCGGCGTCGCGCGGGCGCCGCCGGCGCCGTCCTCGTCCCGCCGCCGGTGTTGCCGTGTCGAGGCCAAGATCCGGGAGATCTTCATGCCGGCACTCAGCTCCACCATGACCGAGGGCAAGATCGTCTCCTGGACCGCCGCCGAGGGCGACCGCCTCAACAAGGGCGACCCCCGTCGTCGTCGTCGAGTCCGACAAGGCCGACATGGACGTCGAGACCTTCCACGACGGCTTCCTCGCCGCCGTCCTCGTCCCCGCCGGCGAGTCCGCGCCAGTCGGCTCCGCCATCGCGCTCCTCGCCGAGTCCGAGGAGGAGATCCCCGTCGCCCAGTCACAGGCCGCCTCCTTCTCCTCCGCTGCCTCCTCCCTTCACCGCCGCCGCAAGAAACTCCTGCTGCTGAAGAAGCAGCATCCCTCCACCACCTCCTACCCCAGCGCCGGTGGCGGCAGTCTCTGCTCCTCCCGCGCCGCCTTCGCCAGCCACACAAGGCGGGGGCCGTGTGGTTGCTTCGCCCTACGCCAAGAAGCTCGCCAAGGACCTCGGCGTTGATCTCTTCTCGGTCACGGGGTCAGGCCCCGGCGGCCGAATTGTGGCCAAGGATGTCGAGGCTGCGCTTGCTGCGCCCAAGAAGGCCGTACCAGTGACTGCTGCAAGGCCCGATGTGCCGTTGGGGTCGACGGTGCCATTCACCACAATGCAGGGTGCTGTCAGCAAGAACATGGTGGAGAGCCTTGCCGTCCCGACATTCAGGGTCGGGTACACCATCACCACTGATGCTCTTGATCAGCTCTACAAAAAGGTGAGCATCTTTTCACAATGTCTAGAACCATTGTTTTATGGATTTGATTATTGCATAAAGGGTAAGCTTATTTTTTTTCCATTTGCAGATTAAATCGAAGGGGGTTACAATGTCAGCACTGTTGGCTAAGGCGACGGCAATGGCTCTGGTTCAGCATCCTGTGGTGAACTCCAGCTGCAGGGATGGGAAGAGCTTCACATACAGCAGTAGTATCAACATTGCCGTGGCAGTGGCCATAGATGGTGGGTTGATTACGCGGTTCTTCAAGATGCTGATAAGGTCAAACACTTTACCGTGCACAATGAATGTTGACGTTTTTGATGATTTGTTTAAATAAATGGTTTACTAACTGGTTTTCTGCAGCTTGACATATATTCATTGTCAAGGAAATGGAAGGAGTTGGTTGATAAGGCACGGGCAAAGCAGTTGCAGCCCCACGAGTACAACTCCGGTATTTCTTTGCCTCATAGAGTAATCTCAGCACATTGTTGTGTATCTTTTCTAATGTTCTGATTCTGAATAAGATGGTAATACTTGTAGAAAGAGTGTGATTGATGCTAGAATATAGATATTTCTTTGATACCATTTAACCTAGCAATATGAGCTACAAGGTCAAAAAATAGTGCAATCCTCTGTCTTCATATGCTTTGTGACTCATATCAGCTATGATACCCTGACAAAAACTGTACAATTACCAGGACCCATCTGCATTCCTTCATTATCTGTATTAACACTAAATACAGTTTCATTTTGTATGATTTACTTCAGTCAATCAGTCATCCATAGAAAATGACAATGTGTAGGTCCCCTCTGTAGCTTGCCCTGATTCTTAAGCTTTTCTTTATAAACTTTGAATATGTATATTGCTGCTGCACCTTGCTATGAATTGGAGATTTGGAGCTGTCATGGACTATTTTACGTACCAAAGCTCTGATGCTTCCTGTTTATTACTTGACATGAGTGCAATTCTCTTCATGTGGAGAGGAAATGGATTGACTGCTACAAATTTTTTATAACTACTTGAATATGTGTATATGCATGTTGTCAGTGTGTTACTTTGACAGATGTATAGGAGTATAGGACATGGTGATTGGTATTAATTTTAAGGATGGTGCTCTTTATTAATTATAATTTCCGTATCATGTAAATACTAAATACCATGATATCTGTTATCATGGTCTCAGTTTAGATAATTCATTAGCGTTGATCAAGTTTTCTTTATGCTTCTAGTCTAATCAATTTCCATTCCTGATTGGCTGATTCAGTCACAGTTTTGTTAAGAGTCTTGTAGGCCAGCATTGTTTCTCCTAGCTGTGACTTCTGTGCTTTTCTTGGATGTGGCCTTCTGATAATATAATCTAGAAGTTTGGCCAGACATCTTCTTGGATGTGGCCTTCTGATAATACAATTTAGAAGTTTGGCCAGACATCTCATCTCACTTCTAAGATTAAGAAAACTAAGATAGTATCAAGTTAATTATTAGTTTACTCTATGCACAAGATTTTGAAAGGGCCCAGCAACATGCATTTCAGTACTATTTTTTTGGCTTTATGCATCTATAAGGTTATGGACTGATCGTGACTTCTTCAAAATTTCTTTTATGAAATGTTGCTTCAGTCACAGCAGACCAAAACCTTCTGGAGTAAATATGTAGTTGTTAATATGATGATTTGTATTGTCTTTAACAAACTGACTAAGTTTGTTTTGGAGCATTTAAGCCATGATGTCATTATAGATAAGTGTAACCTTTTTTCCTTGTTTTGTTCTAGTTCAAAATTCCTACACCTTGCCCCAGAGTTTCACCCGAAAGTCCTTGTGCCTTTGCTGTAGTATGTCTTGTTTGCCGATACTTTGGTAGAGCATAATGCTTCCTCTATCAGTTTATTTGCAAATGCTTCCTCTTCTGTATGTCCTTTTTTTTTCTTGACCATGCTGAAAGCAGCATATCATTATATAGAGAACTAAAGAAGAAAAAGGGTTCTGAACCCCATACAACACATACTCTACTCATGCAAAATGCAAAACTTAGAAAACTAGTGTGCCTTTAATTATACAGAAATTAAACCAACCTCGAACTAGAACCACTTCTTTCTAGTGCAAGGGCAATTAGATAAGAAATACCTCAAGCCCCAGCCAATATCCAGCATGCAAATGATATCGTCAATGGGATTCATATTGTCAGCACTGTCAAATGCCATGTTTTCAGGTCATCCGATTAGTCGTCCTGGTTGGTCCCAGGTGCTCGATTAGGAGGTCTGACCCGACCAGCTCGACCAGAAACCTGGTCGTCTGATTAGTCGTTGTCTAATCACGATTAATCGTCCGACCAGGACATATGGACGACCAGTTTTCTGTTTTGGGCCTGTTTGACTTGACTGCTATGTAGGCTGTTGGGCTTGCAGCTTGGCCTGTTAGGGTTAGAATAGATAGCAGGGAGAAGAAAAGAGAATAAAACAACTTGTAGGTCACCAGCTAAACACTAATGCAGTCTTGACTCTTGATGCTTCCTTTATAGTATACAGAGAGAGGTATATGTCCTAAAACACATGAGCGACCAGAATGCGACCAGGGTTGACAAGGGTCCTGGTCGACGATTAATCGTCTGGTCGGTCCCAGGACAACCAGGTTCAACCAGCCGACCAGAAATCATGGGTCAAATGTGATGATCTTAAGCAGCCCTTTTCGAATAATTTGATGCTCTTTCCGCTGCTTTTAAAATACAATATTAATCCACATCGTGATGGTAGACTGCTTCAGTGACTTGTTTACTTTCCTGATAAAAATTCCATGTTTGAAATTCTGAAACTAAAATCTTAAAATAAGGATCAGGAATGATACATTCGATTCACCTTTTTTTAATGTGCTGTTGCATTAACATGCATTGATGTTTTAGTTTAGCCCTCTGTTATCTCACAGTTTCTTAGTTCAAAGTTTTGATCAGTACTAGTCCCTATGTTATCTAATTTCTATTGCTCTTTTTTCTTGTAACTTTTCTAGTTCTCTGGGTAGGGATGCAAGTCCTATTTGTATTGGTTCATTGGGTCAACCCAAAACTTGTTAAAATGAACTGAAATGGCATTCCATGTAATTAATTTAGGGGAGCATTGAACTAAAAATGGCATGGACAGTAATTAATTTTCTGTCCCAGGAAACACTATTGGGTATCCACTTGTGTGCCTGGACGGCCTCTTGGTGTTAACCGTATTAAACATAATATGGTGACCATGTTATTTGTGTATGCTAAACTGCTCATGTCCATTCTGCAGGCACATTTACTCTTTCAAATCTTGGTATGTTTGGAGTTGATAGGTTTGATGCGATCCTGCCACCTGGAACTGTAAGATGAACAATTTATTTTATTCGCCATTTCTATTTTCATGGAATGCTGCATACCTTACTGAAATATGTGGGTTACTAAAAACCAGGGAGCAATCATGGCCGTTGGGGCATCAGAACCCACAATTGTTGGTACAAAAAGATGGTAGAATTGGGATCAAGAACCAAATGCAGGTAAGTTTGTTGTGCCTGGTGGAGCGACCTACTATTTTTGGTCTGATGATTTTCTTTTTGCTTGATTTGATAATTTCATTCGCCTGATCAATACATGTAGGTAAATGTTACCGCTGATCATCGTATTATTTATGGAGCCGACCTTGCTGCGTTTCTGCAAACACTTGCCAAGATAATTGAGGATCCCAAGGATCTTACGTTTTGAATGTGCGGAGTGGTTGTTTTTCCTTGAGGCAATCACAATTGGGTGCTTCTCACCCACCAGTAGATGTGTAGTATGTCTTCTTGTAATGTTCATTAGCTGATTTAAGCTGTCACCAATGTCAGCATCAGGTAACTTAACCTGCTGGTTACCTTATCATCATTGGTTTGTGTTTCAATAAATTCTTTTTTTTTTTTTATCTTTCTTCTTATTTCAAATAGGTGTGTAAGGATGGGTATATCAATCATTTTACCAGTTTTCATGGATAGTTGATTTTGTTGAGCACATCAATGTACCGTGACCTTGTTGAGATACAAAGAATGAAATGTACCTTGTACCACCCTGTGGTTGATTTCACTTGCCTGTCAAACAGAGATATGGTTGATGCCCTTACAAGGGTGCCAACGTGAAATCTTCATGGAGATCTGTGAAAATGGGTCGCATATCTTTTTGTTTTACATGTGAAGGAGACAGACCATGATTTCTCCCAACCACTCCCATGATGCCAAGGCTGTAGAGTATCATGTATCCTGACCTGTTGTACATTTCTGGGACATCTCTTGATAGCGTCCACCATTTTTTGCGCCGAAAGCATTCCTATTTCAGCTCGTTGTACTCTTCATCTTCTCTACTTGAAGGATCCTATTAGGTGGCATGTCCAGTATCTTGCTTGCTGGAATAGGCCATCCCCATCCTGATATCCTATCCGCCATTGTAGTGGAAGCGAAGCAAACCACAATAAAACCCCTCGAGTTCAGTAGCTCTGCTTCTTGCCTCCCCCATTCTCTCGTGGCCTGCAGGGAAGCTATCCTCCGGCAACGGCATGGCGTCGGACCGCGGAGAGGTCGACACCTCCAGTGCCTTCCGGTCTGTCAGGAGGCGGTAGCCGTGTTCGGAGAGCGCATCCTTGTCAAGGAAACCCAGTTCAGGCCAAATGGTGGCACCTATGGCGGCCGTCGTGTTGGCAAGGAGGTGAACTCCAGGGTGAATGCTGTCGCCATTGCCGCCTCTGATGTGAAGCCGCCTAACCGGAGCAATGGCGACATGGAAAGCCTCTCAAGCCAAGTGTTGTCACCTACAATGCCAAGAAAGAGTTTAGTAGTGGCAATGGCAATAGCAAGCCTGCTTCAAGCAGCCCACTGCCGGTGTCCGTGCCAAGGCCGCCGCCGGTTGCAGAAGACGTGCCAATGTACCTGGTTCCCTCCTCGCCGCCGTTCTTTGCGTCGTCGCCTTCGCTGGCCAACGACGACGACGACGAGCAAGAGCGCAAGGCGGCGGACCTCATCGTCATGAGCTCCATCAAGAAGCTGGAGGACGAGGCGGCCCGGACGAGGCAAGAGGTGTCGCAGCTCAAGAGGAGGCTGGCCGAGATGGAGCTGTCCATGGCGACCCTGAACGCGAAGCTCCACCGCGCGCTCTCCAAGTTGGCACACATGGAGGCCGACAACGCGGCGGCGGCGCGCGCCAGCATCGAGAGAGGCGGCGACATGGCGGTGACGGTCTGGGCCGAGCGCCACCACGCCCCCAGCAGGCCGCAGCTGGGCCACCTGCTGAGGCTCGGCGAGGCCGACAGGGAGGCGGTGGTGGTGCCCGGCTCCGGCGGTGGACGGGCAGTGGCGGCGCCGGCGAGGAGGAAGGTGCAGAAGCAGAAGCCGATCGTGCCCCTGGTTGTTCCGCTCATTAGTGGCGTCCTCTTCTCCAAGAAGAGGAGGATCAGGACAAGGAGAGCGTGTACATGAAGGAGCTTTACAGCTTGCTTAGGTTGAGTTGATCACAGGCTTTTTTCATGAAGAAGCGTGAATCTCTGGCCTCTCTGGATGTACCTGTGTATAATCATCGATCTGCACGCAGTTATCTATCTACCAACTAATTTCAAATCTGTTTTCAAAGTTTGTATGACTACTTTGCGTGAGTGGATGGTGGAGTGTGATGCTGCAATTTGTAAAAAATTGATGTGAATCTTAGTATTAGTGGTTGTTTGTAATTCACATCAAGAACTTATTGGACAATAGTTGCAATGGTTGTACTTATATTTGTAAATTAATAAATTGCATGGATATGCTATTATAGGGTGTGTCCTCAACTGCCGCTCCCTAGTTTTCAGTTACATGTGTTGAACATTTCCAAACTTCCTCTTCAGACATGCTCACAAAAACACCGACGCCAACGAAGATCAAAACTTTTTGCCTTTTTTGCGATCATCGCCATCCAAAGAAAAGGAGACACAAAATCGATGATATTGTAAAGATCATCTGATCTTGGATGAAGAGCTAGCGTCGTCCTTGGTCGCTGTTCATGATCATCAGGTTCTTGGCGTTCCTGTGATCTGATCGACCGGCCGGCCGGTCTCTATCGGATCGGTCCCGATCGATCGAGATCGATCGAGGCCGGGATCGATGGGACCGCCGCAGAGGCAGCAGCAGCCGCCGGCGGGGAGCGCGTGCGTGTGGGTGGTGGCGGTGGTTCTTCTCCTCGCCGTGCTGGCCGGCGGCGTGTGCCTGGGGCTCTACGTCACGCTGCCGCCGTCCGAGGTGCCGCAGTGGCTGCCGGCCGCCGGTCTCGCGCTCGTCGCGCTCCCGTGGGCGTTCTGGATCGCCACGTGCGCGTACCGGTGCTGCTGCTCGCCGTCGTCGTCGTCGTCGGCGGCTCCTCCGGCGGCGGCCAACGTTGTGGACCGGCGGTCGTCGTCGAGGTCGGTGGTGGCGCCGATGCCCAATCCGAGCAGCAATTGCCTCAGAGCGCGCGCAGCACGAGGCACGCCAACGGCGCGTCGGGGTCACCACCGCCAGCCGGAGGGTGCGCTTTGGAGACACCACGGTGCTCGGGGAGGACCTGCAGCACGCCGCGCCGGAGAAGAAGGACGACGACGACGACGACGACTCGTCGGTGCACTCGCACGAGAGCGAGGCGCCTCTTGCTTACGGCATGGAATCCTCGTCATGATGCATGTCTTCCCGCATCTTGTAGTGCAGTGTTCAGGTAATCAAGAAGTAGATTATACTAATAATAATTAAACAGGTACATGTAGAGAGATTTCTGTTAATTACACCATGATGAAACTAAATGCAAAAGTTTTCCGTTTTCCCATCAGATTCAGAACTGTGTGCCTTTCCTCGTTTTCTTCCGGCTCTGTTTTTGTCTCGCCGTGTCTATTCGTGCGATTTATTGTTGCTTTTTTAACATTTTTTTTTAAAAAATAACTAGGAAAAAAATGTGCTCATGATGCCAAATATATAGTGGACTATTTGTCTACATGCTACACAAGTTGTTCTAGCCTATGAGGATGACTCATAAGTCCTGAGTCACATATATACAAGATAAAGATGTCATGATGCATTACATTGCCGATATACCTACTGACGTCCATCAAGGCACCAAGACAATTCATTTCAGACATTGACCAAATGAGGACAAGTTTTCTATGGGCTGGAGACACTGAGATAACTGGTAGCAAATGCAAGGTAGCTTGGAAAATTGTTACTAAACCAACTGCTTTTGGTGGTTTAGGTATCCTTGACTTGAAAAAGTTCAGCCGAGCACTGAGAATCAGATGGCTATGGTTTCAATGGACCAGCCCACAGAGACCTTGGTGTGGAACGACGAGATTGACATTGCTCTTTTCAACGCCGCAACAGTAGTGACAGTAAGGAATGGAAGGAAAGCCTTGTTCTGGACTTCGAGCTGGATCAATGGAAGGAAAGCCTCGGCCAACATATATCCACGGCTGTATCAACATAGCAAACGAAAGAACAGGACAGTCAGAGACGCATTGACAAACGATAATTGAATACATGATATTGCACAACAGCTTAGCCATGAACTCATAGATGATTTTTTCAGGCTATGGGGGTTCATTGAGCAGACTGGACTCGAACTACGGGATAGTGAAGAAGACTCAATCCTTTGGACCCTTGAAAGTTCAGGACAACATTCAACGAGCTCAGCGTACATCATACAATTTGCCGGACAACTACAGTCACCCTTTCCTGCATTAATCTGGAAAGTATGGGCGCCGCAAAATGGGTTGGTTTTCCTTTGGCTTTTGCTGCAAAATAGGGTCTGGACTGCAACACGTCTTCAGGCACGGCAATGGAAGAACAACTATTTCTGCGCTTTATGCGAGAGGAATTTAGAAACGACACACCATCTATTCTTCGAGTGCCCCTTATCCATGTCAATCTGGGAATAAGTCGCTGTGTGGACTGACTGTCCATTCCTACACCCGGACAATTGAGAACATAGCACAAATCTGATCGACTGCTTCAGTCAGATAATAGGAAGAAGAGGAGACAAGGCACATACGGTGGCAATCCTCGCACTATGGAATATCTGGAACCGAAGGAATGCAACAGTCTTCAGAGAAGAATGGAAGACGGTTTCAAAGGTAATGGCCGGAATCAAGGACATGGCATCTCAATGGGCATTAACAAGGCGCTGCGCCCCCAAATGTTGTAAACATTATTAGCGAGTAGTCAGTTTAGATATTCTACTATGTCCTTCTAAGCTTAGGCTAAGTTGGACAGCACCACTGGTGCATGTAATGAGTGTTATGCTGCTCTTTCACTTAATGATAATTAAGCTGGGTAACCAGCTCTTCAAAAAAAAAAAAAAAAAAAAAGAGGAAACTGCAACCAGGGCAGCTGCCTTTCGGCGACCCAAACCATGTGACCAGAGAGGCAGCCTTTCGCTGACGAAGAGGACACCGCCCCTGCGTACATTTGGGTAGGTATTTTTCTCAAAGAAATTCAGTTCCAGATGAGGAGCCCATGGCCCCATGCTTGGTGAGAAGCGTTGAAGCCTAGGATGATGATCTAAATAACGTTGACTATCGGTTCGAGTTGAAGCCTTTGAAGGAGCATTGCGTCTAAATAACGTTTTTTTTTTTGACAATATCGTCTAAATAACGTTGACCATCGGATTGAGGTGAAGCCCTTGAGGGAGCAGTGCGGATCCAGTTGAAACCTTTGAGGGAGCATTATATAGGAGTCCATGATCTTAAAAATCATGGTTATAAAATCTTTTGCGCAAGGAGCATTAGAAGAGAACATTTTTTTTTTTTTTTTTTTTTTTGAGATTACACATAGGTTACTAAGCCTTATTTTAAATGTTCTCTTATAGTAGATATTACCATTTGGAGAGCGTAAATCAAATGAATGATTGGTGTTCTTTCCTCTACTTTGAAGGTTAATTGTAGATTTTTAACCTTGTTTCTTCAACGTTTGACTATACAAGGTTAGCTGAAAAAATATATAAGAGCATGTGAATATACTAGGGATTTTGACGATTCTACCCTCATTTTAAAAGGCTAAAGGCGTTTTTACCCCTTGGTTTTTGTAACTGTGCATTTTACCCCTCGTTTTTTTTTTGAATGAACACTCTGTCTACCCCTGTTTTTAACAGCGTTGGTGTTGCTGGTATTAAATGGCCAAAAAAAAAAAAAAAAAAAAAAAAAGGAGCAGACCAAAGGACCAAAAATACCCTTCTCAATTCCCTACCCCTTCCCTGTTCCCCGTCGCGAGAAGGTCGGGGTCGCTACCTCTTCACCGAGCGATGGTGGCGATGGCTCGCGCGACCGCTCAAGGCGTCGGCGCCCTCTCCTCCCGGCGGCGCTCTTAGGGTCGCCCCCTCCCTCCCCATTTGCTTCCCCCTCCCTCTCCATCTCGGGGCTTGAGGTCGCCTCATCTCTTCCCATTTGCTTTGCTAGGGGTTTGTGAGGGGGCCGGGTTTCAGCGGCTTACCGGCGGCGGCTCTGGCGGCGGGGCTCCCGCCAGGCGGCCGAATCATGGCGGCGGTGCGGCTCTCCCTCCCCCGCCCCTCCCTCTCCCGTTCTTTGCTTTGCGCTCGTGCTACGTGTCCGTTCGTGCTCACGAATTTCTCAGCGGCGGTGGCCGGATTTCTCAAGCGGCGTTGAGTTACTGTAGCAGCTCCCTGCATCGGGGACAGAGGGAAGAGGGAATATGAGGAAGAAGAAGTTTGACATGTGAGGCCCACTTGACGATGAGAGAAGGAGGGATGAGAAAGAAGAGGAGGGCAAAATTGTCCATTTTAACACTGTTATACGGACATAAGTAGAGTAAGGGTAAACACTCCATTTGAAAAAGTGAGGCTAAAAATGCCAAGTTCAAAAAACGAGGGTAAAATCACCATTAGGTCGAAACCAGGGTAAAAACACCAATGCTCCAATATACTATACAAGTCTGTGCTAGTCAAACTTTCTCAATGACTAAGTTTATTCAAAATATTAGCACAATGAATTAAAAATGCAAAGTTAAAAAAATGAGGGTAAAATCATCATTGTTAAAGTAAGGGTAGAACCACCAAATTATCTTAAATATTATATCCAAAATATACTTTCATACTCTAGGATCAATAAATGTGATTTCTCACTGAATAGTATATTAACTAATCAAAACATAAAGGAACTACAAAAACATAGCTTCTAGACGAGCACAATGATTTTTCCAAACTTCCATCAAAAAGCTAAGCTTTTTGAACTCGATTGAAATCTTCGAAAAAAAGATAAAAACACATAAATTTCTGTTCAAAAGTCTCCTTTTGTCACAAATATAGCTAAAACTTAAGATTCCAAGAAGCAAACTTTGGTTGTTCAACTACAATGGTAGAAAAGCTCATGCTCATCAATAATTTCTATTTCTTATGAGAAGGAGTGAAGCTAAACATTTATGGATACTAATGGTAACACTATATTCAGTAAACTGCCCCCTTTCTTGCAACATCTCAGGTCATGCACACATTCAGAGTGTACTAATTAAACTGTGGACACGGTCTGAAATCATTAATGAAATGGCAAAAAAGTATCCTACTATTCCTGGTTCTTCCACTTTTAGACCATCTTAAGTAAGTTGCTCAGGTCATGCACACATTCAGTGACTTCAGATTCAGACCATACTCCCTCCATACCCAAAAAGGTTGACGTTTAGGACAGTGACACGGTCTCCAAAATACAACTTTGACCTCTTGTTAATTATTATAAAAATATTTATCGAATAGTGATATATGTATACTTTTATGAAAGTATTTTTTCAAGACAAATCTATTCATATAGATTTCACATTTGCAAACTCAACAACATAAAAGTTATTGATGATTTATATTCCCAATGTTTGACCCAAACCTTGTCCTAAACGTAAGCTTTTTTGGTATGGAGAGGGAGTATTAAGTAACCTGCTTAGGTCATGCACACATTCAGTGATTTTCAGTATGGATCATGTATGGTTCATTTTAGCTTTTTCACATGATTGTGTGTCTATTGGCTTCATGTAGTGGTACAACTAAATATGCTTGAACTACTACTAGTGGGTCTAGAGTCTGTGTATGTAGGAATACTAGTGGTAATAGGGGAATCTAGTTTCTCTTTTCAGCCCTGTGTTTATATGTAATCGGGAGCACTAGCGCCTGGACGTCGGACGCACACCAGCGTCTAGATGTCTGCCAATGTCATGTCTTCCTGACCCACTAGGCCCATCACACCTACCCCTTGCCTGCGCTTGGCGCTGGCTTTGCACATCTACCCCCTTGCCCTGCCTACCCGCTTGCTTGCTCGCCGACCCGGTGGCGGGCGCAGCCATGAGGGGAGCTCAAGATCGACCTCGAGCTCGTTCATGGTTATAGCATGTAGCAGGGGAAAAGGTGGAAGAAGGAGCAACACCGATCTACTTTTGAAACAGTCGGGGACCAACGGATGAAACATACACATGAAGGTAGTTGAAACACTTGAAAACTTAAATCACGAAACACTAAAAAACACACCCGGTCTACTTATGAAACAACCGGAAAACAATAGTTGAAACATACGATTGAAACCGGTTGAAACACTTGAAACATCCCTTCGAAACATCTAATGGAACATATTTCTGAAACATGTGAAACACACGATTTATTTTTACAACATGCAAATAGTTTGGTTGAAACACCCCTACGAAAAACATCTGAAACAACTGAAACAATAAAAATTGAAACATTGGGGGATTAAAACAACTGAAACCAATCATCCTCCTTTCACACCACACCTGTTGCAGCAACATCAAAAAACACCTGTTGCAGCAACCTGAGAGAATCCTATTGCTACATTTAAATATCATCTAACATCCCAAAATATCCATTGCAACATTGGGAAGAACAGAAAAAAAGTACAAACATCAACGGTTCCAGCCTTTGAGGTGCAAGTTGCTCCATCTCGTGGCCCCATCATATTCGAGGGGCGAGGAAATAGGACCGAAAATTAACTAGAACCCGCCGTTGAGTCCCTTATATTTGGTTAAAGAGGAGTAGGAGAGCTTAAACCAAGAGAAGGAGGAGGTATCAGATCCAAAGGAGGAGCGACCTACCATGTTGGAGCCATCGCGGTCGCCCTCGTCTCGGGTGAGGGAGCGGGAGCGGGATTGCCTGCATGGTTGATAGAGGTCATGGGGAGGGAGGGAGGGGGGCATGGTCGGGCAGAGAAGGAGCTATCACGCGGGTGCGACATCTCGTCCTAGGCGTATTTGAAGAGTGGTTCGGGCGAAAGAAGCGACTGCCTGTGGGGCGCGAAGGAGAGCGAAAGTACGCAGAGAACGGCGGAGACGAGCAATGCGGTTTATTAGCACGCGTGGGCCGTGGGCTGTGTCCGTCTGTCCACTCATACTCGTCTGGACATATGTAGAACACAATTACCAATATGTAATGTATGTATCTCTTCTCTGAAGTTATCTTAAATAGAAGGAAAATCAACATGCCAATGTGACTTTTGGATAAGTGCTATCCTTAGACAAAAACTCTTCTCTAATATCCTCATATGTTTGAACATCTTCGGCGGACTCTCTTACACTTACTTTGCTATGAGATTTATGTAGCCCAGCTTTGTGTACAAATTAAGGCTTTGATCGTGCTAGTTGATAAGCTGCACAGAAGTGGGTTAATAAACCTCCCACCTGTGCTAAGCTGGCACAAAAATCACATCTTTGGCTAGTAGAGACACCTGTGCTAAAAGCTGATACCGAAGGACCTATAGAAGCTGGCACAAAAAGCACATCTTTGGCTAGTAGAGACAATACAGAGTACTTATTATTTGAGTTCACTTTCTGTCGATGTTTTGTAAACCGACAAGTACAATTCTACTATTGTCGCGCTGCTCTAGGAAGATGATGGTAGCATCTAGAAGACATGAGGAGTTACAATGGTTCAGGCCAGACTGCTATATCCAGTCTTAGAGATGATCAAGTGCGTGTTCCTCATGTGAATGCTTTGAAGTTTTACAATGGGGTGTTGCAAGAATGGTGAAGAAGGTAGAATACTGGAGCCTATGGAAGAACCACTCGAATGAGAGCTTCGGGAGTTCAGAGATGAAGAAACTGGTGCCCTGGCCTCCCTTATATAGAGTTTGGGGGCATGGCTTTTACAGAGGTCTCCATTCTAGCTTGGCTTGTAAGATAAACGCTACCCTATCAGGGGCTGAGCTACATTGTTAATGATGGGTGCGGTCACACCCACAGAAATAAAAAGGTAATTTTTACCATATTCACACCCATAATTCAAAGAGTCTTGCACCCATAAGACAAGCTGCACCCCGCTCAAATTGCTCACCTCATCATGTTTTTTTTTCTCATGGATCCGTTCCCATAATATGATATGGCATGGCGCAGCCTACGATGCTGCCCATGGCGGCACTATTAGCACTACTACTGAAACGATTTTCCGTGGCGGGCATTGCAATCGCCACGCAGCTAGGGTCACGGTTAATCGAGGCGGTTTCCTGCCCGCCACGGAAAATCGATTAACCGTGGCGGTTATTTAACAAAACCGCCACGGTTAATAGATTAACCGTGGCGATCTTCTTTATTTGCTCGCCATGGTTAGCGTACTAACCATGGTGGTTTTGTAATTTAACCGCTACGGTTAATTAATTCAGGATTAATAAAAAATAAATCGAAAATATTATAAAATTATAAATTATGATTTAAACCACATATTAAATAATAAAATTAGAGAATATTAACACACAAATCTTAGACATGCATCACAACTTGACATTAATTATAAGTCACATGTTTTCGACACATTCACACACTTAGAGACCGGTGAACCATCAATTTTCTGAGACAAGATCGAGCGATCGATCAAGTTTAGGTTACAAATTTACAAATCGACATCTAATCCTAAAATGGGTCATCCCACTTATAGTCTTTCATGTCTAACTTATCCCTCCAGTCCCGTAGTTTCCATAACCTTTCTTCTGTAGCAAGCTCGCTCTCAGGGTCAAAGAAGTGGCCGGTAGGTAGCACAACGTCGTCAGTGACGGCCCTACAGATGTTGTCAACCATTTTCTTGAATGTAAGGTCCTTGCAGACGTCTTTCAGCCAAAAATTTTCTGTGGTTCTCTTCTTCAGCTCGTGCCAGGTACTATGGTACACGTCACTACGCCTCATGACTGAACAGGCAAAGAAACCACATAGGGATGTGCCTTCTGGCTGCTTAGGGCACTGCATGCACGATATATGTACCAGAAAATGGTTAGAATATTATGAGAGCATTCAATATGGAGGAGCAAATTAGAGTAATTCTACATACCTCGTAATCTCGCCTGATCTTCATTCGGTCCTGATGTGTCCTTCTCTGCGTATGTTAGTCCTCCGATCGGTTGAATTCGGTCGACCAAGTAATCCTTGTAAGCCCCACATTAAATCGAAGAGTGTCAACAACTATATATATGTATGTCAAACTTAATATGTATGTTGTGTGGTATGAAATAATATAGAAGTGTCATGACTTACAGTTGTAGAGCCTCTTCAAAATGTTTATAGTGGCCTTTTGGCACATCATTCAACGAGTCCATCCTAAGGGCACATCCATCCTAAGGGAACATTATCCAAGTAATCCAGTGGCCCATGTGTCTTTGTTGTTGTATATCTTAGGCCAGGGCTACACCATTTTATTTGATTAGAAATAGATTCCAAGTGTTCAAAAAATAAAAGTATTGAATAATTAACCTAGTATGCTTTTGACTTACTTGATATGTTGGGCCGCAATGAGACACCCCTCCCATTTGACCTTCTTCATGCACTTACAGATGTAGTCTGCCATCTCTCTAACTTTTTGATTGGTCAGTCGTTTAAAGTGTTCAAATAGTGCTTGCTTGCCCAACTTCTTGAGCTCTGGGTTCCTCTCGTTCTCTACCCAGTACCCAGAAATTTCCGCCACGTCTATATCTGTTGGACATAGATCTGTAATTGGCTCATTCATCTCTCGGTCTATGAATGCTTGGATCCCGCAAGCACATGTCGCCACGCCCTTTAGAGTGAACTTCTTCTTCTCCGGCGCATTCATAATCTTGACCCCTTTCCATAGTTCCGCCATTTCCTCCATTATGGCTCAATGAGCACATCTATATCATTGTCCGGGCTGCTTTGGTGCGGAAATCAGCATGGCCGATGAGAAGATATTTGCGGACGCACTTTCGTAGGGAGGCGGGTTGTATATGGTGAGGGTGACCGGCCAGGTGTTGTGCGTCTTCTTTGAGGTCTCGAGCGGATTCATCTGTCGGTACTCAACGCCAAACCTTACGTTCTGGGGCTCGTCCTAAACTCCGGGAACATGTCATCGATCGCGTTTCCACGTTTTGGCATCCGAGGGGTGTCGCAGCTTGCCATCGCCCGCCGTGCGTTCCTCGATGCATGCGGGACATCAGCTTGGCATCCTCACGGGTTCCCAAAAATTGTCTTGCAGCGATCGAGCCGCGGGTAGGTACCCACACCGATAGAGGCGGGGATCTTCCTCTGGGTGTAACCCTCTTCTTCCTCGTCCTCGGGAGGTGGCATATGCTTCTTCTTGCCCGTCTTACGCTTCTTGGGCCCTCTCAGCGGTCCCTCCTCGCCGGCGGCACGACAACCGGCATTCCTCTTGTAATGACTCACGCCACATTGCGGGACGGTTGTGCAAGTCCGCATAGTTACCCCGGTATAGAATACAATGGTTAGGGCACGCATGAAACTTCCTAAGCTTCGCCGCCACGGGGCCGAATCAGCTTCTTCGCCCGATAGGTATTGGCGGGTACCTTATTCTCCTCTGGTAAAACAGTGTCACCGAGGACCCGTAACAGGTCATTGAAGCTCGTGTCCGACCACCCGTGGCGAGCCTTCAGCATCAACATCGTTAGGTTAAAAGCGTAGCACCGTGCAATGCCGGACATTTGGCGTCATCTTTGTAGAGAGGGTCAATTGCCGCCTGCTTCATCTGTCTAAAATTCTCGAGCCATCTTGGATTGCCAAACAATACGTCATCTTTGTTGACGTTTCTTAGCGCGATCATTAGAATCAGGTTTAGAACCCAACCCTGATGACTACGCTAGGAGACGAGCCGTCGATATCACTAAGTGGAACCACCGTGTCGGTGATAACGCACTTTCAATCAACGGTGATAGATCTTGCCATAGTTGATATTTCATCCGCAAGTGCACGGATCTATCATTGTAGCATTTCACCCGGAAGTATTCAGGGTATCGTTATTTATATTTTTCCAAAGGAAGGCATGTTGTATAAGAAGTAGCATGGCATCTGGATGATGAAATGTGTGCACGCAAAGACCAACTCGTTCATAACAGGGGTAAGCAATATGGTTTATAGATAGTGTGACACACACATTGGAATCCACCAGGTAAAGGATAAAGAAAATAGATAAAGAATAAACGAATGTCCTATGGAGTAATCTAATGTATTCTAGTCATGGTCTTACAATGAATAGTTAGGATCATATGCTAACATGATATGAGCATGGTTATGTGTAGGATAACAGGGAGACTTCGGTACCATCGGCCCAATGGAAAGCATTTACGAACTCCTACATCACATGCGAACGTGGAGGGATTACAAGGGGACGGACAGGGGCTGTCACAACCCCGCCGCCTACCCTCACGACCGTGGCATGCTCTCATATTCGAAGGTGTCGTAATACCCGGGCACCATGCCCGCGTGCGAGCACTACTCTTGTCCCCCGGGATCCCCACCCTACGGATGGACGGACTAAGACAAAGAGCAAACCCGAAGAAACGACGAACCGTTATCCCATCTATAATCATGTTATGCATACGATGATCGATGAAGAACATAAACTCTAATTCATAAGTTAGACCATGATCATAGAAATAGAACTTGCACAATGGAGAAAGATCCATGGAAGATATATATTACCAAAGCTCACTTTGCTCCAAGATTACAAGTCCTCCTTTTGTAGCTCTTCTACTCCAATTCTAGCCAAGTAAGAAGAAGAAGAAGAAGATGGTGGTGGAGACTGAGGTAGAGAGTGTGTGAGTGTGCTTGGTGTGGTGACTCCAAGTGTGGTGTGTGGAATGAGGGAGAGGGAGGAGGTATTTATACACAAGAGAGAGTGAGCTAAATGACCTAACTACCCCTAAACCGACCCTAAGCGGGCGTCAGTGCACGTTGCACCGGCCATCAACACCCAAAACCGCCTGATTACGCACTTAATGTACCGCCTCGAAGCAGGCGGGCTCGAACCGCCCCCCCATCGAGTGCGCGGCGCAGACAAGTGCGCCGCACGCTTTGGGCTCGGCCCATCCGAGCTTCAGCGTCTTTGCTTTGGTTGGGCTTGAAAAGTCGCGGGTGTGGGCTTGGCCTTTGGTCCGATATATGTCGATTTGGTCCATTTCCATCACGGGCTTGATAGTCTTGAGAATGCGCTTTTCAGGATGGCGTACTTTGGACGTATTTCCACTGTATTTATTATAAATACTACAAAATACATTTCGAACACTATAAGTGGAAATATGTTAGTAATAAATGTATATGAGTATAAAAAGGTATAGTTTTATTCCCTTTATGGTAGTAAGTTGACGGTAAAAATATATCGTTAGTGACCGTCAACAATCTTCATCTTTGAGGTTAGCAATATCCTCGAAAAGGTCAGCATCCTCGGGCGACATGTCATCAACTACTGACTGCTCACCATTATCTCCACCTGCATTGTCTTCTGGCAAGTCTTCAAGCGGTTCATTTACGGTGATGTAATCACGATTATCAACTGCTTCTCCATCGATGGTGGGGGTTGTTCTCGTCCTTCGTCCACCACAGATTGTTTTCGTCGTTCCGTCGTAGAGGGTCCTCGGATGAACCGGCTGCGACACTTTCGGTTCTTTTTCGCCATGAAACTTCCACACGGTGTACCTCGGCTCCCTTATGAAACCATACATTACCAAGTGCTCCATCACGACATCATCCTTGTGTAAGAACATATGCTTGCAGCAATAGCACGGGCACACCATTTCTTCCGAACCCTGACTGATTCGATGCTTCTGCGCAACGGGCATAAACTTCTTTTGCACATCATCAACGAAATCCACACTTATCCTCGGCCTGTACATCCAATCCCTGTTTGGCGCCATGACGTACGGCCTGCTCAAATTAATTAAACCAGAGCAAAGAGAGCGATCGATGATTAGAGATCGAGGTATCGAATTGAGGGATATATATAAAGAGAGAGAGTTTAGCCAAGTGCAAAAGAGAGGAACAGGAGAGAGAGAGGGGGTTAACTAAGTGCAAAAAAGAGAGGAATATGAGAGAGGGGGGAGAGAGAGGGAGTGAGAGAGGGAAAGAGAGCACTCAAATGAGAGGGAGAGAGAGAGGGGAGGAGAGAGGGACAAAGAGGGAGAGAGAGAGGGACAAAGAGGGAGAGAGAGAGGGAGAGGACCAACTAGATCTCAAAAGAGAGGGATAGAGAGGGGGGAGAGAGATAGGAGAGAGAGGGGGAGAGAGAGGGAGAGAGAGGGGACCAACTAGATCTCAAAAGAGAGGGGGAGAGAGAGGGGGGGGGAGAGAGGGAGAGAGATGGAGAGAGGAGAGAAATGCCCCTTGCGGTGCCAAACTTCATCAAATCAAGGGCAACCCCCCAAAATTGGTGATTTTTAGGGTTTTGAAGCTCAAAACCTAAAAATGGAGAAATCCCGTGGGGAAGAAGAAGGGTGGGGCTGTTTTTATAGCCCCAGGCTTTTCCGTGGCGGTCATTGTTAAAAAACCGCCACGGTTAATAATAAGATTAATGTGGCGGTTATTTTACAAAAACGCCACAGAGAGAGGGCCGAGTGAAATAGGTGGACCATATAAAATGAGAACATCACTCCGATCCCTAACCCTAATTCACTCTGCCTCTCTCTCTCACATCCCGACCCCCCTTCTCTCTCACCTAGCCGCCTCCCTCCCCTCCCTTCACCCCGCCCGGTCCTCTCTTCATCCCGACGCTGGCCTCCTCCCTCCCTCCCCATTCTTCACCAAGACACGCCGAGAATTTGGAGCTAGAGGATTTGGGCGGTGACCTAGGGCGGCGGGGAGGAGGCTGGAGCGGCGGCCGGGCGCTGAGCAGCGCGCGGCGTGCCTCCACCCGGGCGAGGGGACCCCCCGGATCCGGGCCGAGGACGGAGCTCCGCGCGGCGGGTCGGTGGTGGCGGCGGCGGCGGTGGCGATCCGGCGGATCCGCCCCTTAGCGGATTTGGCGGCATGGCGACGCCGATCCGGCGGATCCGCCCTCCTCCGGCTCGGGATCCGGGCGGGCGCCCTCCTCCGGCGGTGCGCGGCGAGCGGCAAGGAGATCCCGGCGGCTCCGTCCAGCGGTGACCGGCTTGGCGGCGGCGGCGACCCCGGCGGACGGCGGCCCGGAATCCGGGCCCATTTGGGCCCGGATCCGGCTTTTCTTTTTGTTTTTTACGTATCATTAACGGTGGCGGTTTTGGGGGCCTAAAAACCGCCCGCGAAAATCACCCCATTTACCGTGACCTTAGCTTGGTGGCGGTTTTAAAAACCGCCACGAAAAATAAAAAAAAAACCGCCATGTAAAATCGGGAACGATAGTAGTGCTATGTCCGCGTTGCAGCAAAGATGGCGTTTGTCCGAGCCGATATAACCGTTGTCCTCTCACTCAGCCGTTGTGAGGTTGGCGCGACACATGGACCAATGTAAGAGCATACATGATTTGCTGGGGCTTGGTCTCCTTCCGTCTCCCCCTTGAGGTTGAGGCGGAAGGGGTTTCGGTTTAGGGTCTTGGTGCACGGCCGTAGGTGGTAGAGGGATTGTTGCGGGCCTTGTTTTGGTGCCCGAGCCGGCCCCATGTCTTGTGGCTGGGCCTCGATCGCTTGGGCTTGTCTCGGTGACCTGCTTCGCCTGCTACATTATCCTCGCCTTGATGTACCCGGGGTATCATGACCCCAACACTTTCCCATAATTTAATACGTCAAAAGCTTTGTTTCTCTTCTCAAGATTATGATTCACTAATACCTTGATAGCTATGAATCATTTTCTTAAGCCCCAACTGCCTCCATATGCTGTTCAAATAGAGATGCCAACACGTCCTAGGGGTTCTCTTCATCCTATTCATCTACATTTGTGTGAATTGGTGCTTCAGCTGAACCTTTGATTGCACCTGAGAGATACAGACATGAGTGTAGATACATTGGAAATTAGGCTTGATAAGCTTTTCGTGAAGTACTAGAAAATGTTTTGATAACCCACAGGGAGGGAATCTCGCGTGGTGGGAGACGTATGCCAAGTGCGACATGGCTTGACAGATTTGGGAGTACAGGGGAAGAATTTGTCAAGTTTTGCAAAAATGCCAAGTGGAATGCAAAACTGTTGGAGACCTCTTTTTAATGTTTTTGGCAAATTTCAAGAATAACAACCCTATTTACAAAACTGTTGGAGATGCTCTTGCAAATTGGGGCTGTTTTGCAGTCGGATCCAACTTCCAAAACATTTGTACCAGTATCTTCTCTTGATGATCTACTTAATGTTGATGCTGAGTTTTTTTTCTCTTTTGGTAGTACCTCATATGCTGGTTCGGCCAACAAGTGACGCACCGCCTTTGTCTAGGCCATGCCCCCCTCCCTAAGTTTTCTCTGGCGGTGGCCGGTGGCGCAGAGTCGGTGGACCCACAGTACCGTTGCCGTCGTGGCCAAGCCGTCACACTATAGTCAACACGAAAACACAGCCATCTATACGACTACATAAATACAGGCGATCCCCACACTCGCAACGCTGCTCTTTGCACCTTACTAGCAGCTGGTGTGTGTCCTTCCTTGGCAAGGAAGCCACGAGAGTGTTGAGCGTACATACGCCGCAAGGAAGCCGATCGACCGGCCGGCCGGCCATCTCGATCTCTGTCTCGACTCTCCGCCGCCCCTCTCGCAGCTCCGACGACCCCCCAGTGACCGCCGGCGACGCACAAAAGGAGGTAAGCCGCCGTCTCCATATGCATCAATTATCACTTACAGTGTACTACTACATACTAATGCTCGTGTGGCTCGTGCAGACGATGTTGGCCGCCGGATGGCACCAGCACCACCGTATACCGGCGTTCGGTGACTGGAACTACAACTACCACGACGACGGTGCCGGCGTCGACGACTGGCCGCCCGTCACCCCGTGCTTTGATTTCGCCTCCGCCGCCATGCGGACCTCCGCGCGTCCAGCTGCGCCGCAGCAAAAATCTAGCGAGGTAAAGTAGCAGTGGAAAATGTTTTTCAAGTACTTTTCCTTTTCAAGTACTCGGTTTGAAATTAGAGTGGTGTGTTTAGATCTCAAAATTTTGGAGCAAAATTCTATAGCGTGTCACATCGTATTACTCGTACCACGTTTCTTTGTTAGTGGTAAATATTATCCTACCATGACATAACTAGGCTCAAAAGAATAGTTTCGCAATGTCCATCTAAACTGTGCAATTAGTTTTTTTATTTATCTAAATTTTATCTTGGCCGGCAAGCGTAGTGTATTGAATGTTTGATGTGATGGGAATGTAGAAAATTTTAAAGGGAAGTTGGGACTCTAAACACACCCCTGGTTTCACTTTCTTAACACTCAATTTGACCACTCGTCTTGTTTAAAAAATTCGTGCTAAATTTCACTTCTTTTGTTATAGCATGTTTTCTATTTGATTGCTTAAATTTAGGGCCAAAATAATCAAACCAATTTTAATTTAGAGCTGGCGAGTATACACGAAACTCTTGCGCCCAACAAAAGAAGATAAAATTCCTTGTGTTAGAAATGCCAAGGGCTCCTAGCTAGTATCGTCTATTTCGTATGAGGCCGTTTTTTTTTCATCTAAAAATAAATTAAGAGCTAGTCAAAACTACCATTTTTAGCTTTTTTTTTTTTACTAGTGCAATATACTCCCTCTGTCCCTTTAAATGTTTGTCTGCAGAGAACCAGGTGTTTTCTCATAAACACGCTTCTCTAGAGACAAAGACGGAGGGAGTAGCGAAGAGCCAGAGCTATTTCGAAATTGCAAGGTACCAAAACAATCTGCACTGTCCCATTGGCCCCACACGCACACGCACGCCCTGGGTCTACATGTCCCCCCACTGCCGTCGTCGTCCTCTTCCTTACCATTACCAAGCACACCTTGTGGGTCCACATGTCTGTGTGGGCCCCCCACTACCATCCTCTTCCTTACGAAGCACACCGCTGAGCTCCCTGCTGCTCTGCTCTAGCTCCACATAATATACACCCCTTCCTCCTTCCACATTGTGAACAGAATTTTCGCTCTCGCCATTTCTCATCTCTCTCTCCCTCGATCTCCTGCTAATGAAGGTCAGTCATGAGCGTATTGCATCAGTTGCCTAGCTGCAAGTACCAACTGACCGGTTCTTTTGTTTCCTGATGCAATGCTTCAGAGATCATCAATGCCCAACAACGCGAGGCGCATGCGCGTCCCGGCGTTCGGGGAGTGGAACCACCACGGCGGAAATGGCAATGGCGTCGGCGTCGGCAGCAACGGCGGCACATGGCCGGCGGTCATGACCCCGTTCTTCGACCTCGCCACGACGACGCCGCAGGAAGCACCCAAGACGGTACGTACGCGTATCAATCACAACTTATCAATGTGTTGGTTATCGATCGAATGAGTGTAATGCTCGTCGTGCAGGCGGGGAGACGACGGCGCGGCGGCGACGGGTTCAGTGGTGCGGCCAAGCTGGCGGCGGTTACGGCGGCGGAGGCGACACAGGGGCACGTGCAGACGAGGCGGAGCAAGGTGGCCGACTCCGGAGCCTACGTGGCAGCGGCGGCGGCGAGGAGGTCCTGCTTCGCGGTGGCCAAACCCGTCGACGACGACCTCTATGGTGTTCCACCGGACATGATGCTCTACGGAAAGCCGCCACGACCGAGGGTACGCATTACATGCCTATGGTTCATTTGTTTGCAGTCCATTTTGCATCAATCGCAAAGATGCAAGGTAGCTTTGAAAACATTCAGAAACTAAACACGATCGCAAACATCCATGATTAGGACACCTAAATCCTAAGTAAACAAACATATAGCTCTTCTTAACATACATACTATAGGTAATGGATGTAAAAAAGAAAGAAACAAGAAGATTGCAAGCTCAAAATTTCTCACCACGAATTTGCAGTCACATACATATAGTATTAGGCCTTGTTTAGATTGTTAAAATTTCTAACTCTTTTTCCACTCTCCCTCCATCACATCACATTAAATACACCAAAAGACATATGTTTGGAGTATAAAATGTAAGTAAAAAATTAACTAATTACACAGTTTAGATGTACATTTTGAGACGATTTTTTTGAGTCTAGTTACCCATGGTTGGATAATATTTACCACAAATAAACGAAACATTACAGTTTCCAACAGTTACTTTTGCAAGTTTTTCTAACATCTAAACGAGGCGTTAGTTTTTTCTTATTACTACCCTTAACGTTCATGTCATGATCATGATGATTTAACATGCATGGCCGATAGCTGATACACACACGCACGCACGAACTGTCATGACTCATTGCAGAAAGATGGCTGCTGGCTGAGGATGATTCTGCAGCTGCTGGGGTGCTCCAGCTGCTTGAGCGCGTCGTGACGACATTGCCAAGAGCATTATTGGTGTGCTCATCGTGCTCACGGACGGGGGCACAAGGACAACAAGGCTAATCAGGGCTCGGGCTTTTGGCTCTCTCCCTTCCATCCTCCCTGTACAAAATGTCTCAACTTTTGGTGCATCTTCTGATCGAGATTGAACGGCACGACACGACGTGCCGGCCGGCCTTGCAAGACTCCGTGTGTACTAGGTGTGACGCACAATGCTCGCCAGTGTTTGTGTTGTGACTGTTCGCTGCTGACTGCCTGTCCAGCGTGACTGCTCGAAGCTAGATTGGGTTCTTTATGTATCCTCTGTTTCCGTTTTTCACTGAAATGTTGGTGACAAGGCTGTGTAACTCGACACAGTTCAGGTTCAGTAAAAACTTGACGTTGTATGAGATTTCATCCGGTGTTAAGTGTACTCGTGGTGGAACCTGATGTCCACATACGAATTGCCTTAGTTTCCTTTCGTTAAGATCTATTTGCCTTTTGTGTCGTTGTAACCTTGTAGGAGGGCGACTGTATATCAGTATCTCTCTAGAATGTCCTTCGTGGCGCGTCGGAGTAACCTTTACTTTGAGAAAAAAAAAATCTATTCGACTTAGTTCAAGTCTTAGACATGTGTATACTCACAATATGCGTGTTAGGTTTCTGTCTTGTATGTTTCGTTTGTTGTTTATTTAACATGTTCTTGAGGTCTATCTTGCGTATGCCGGGACCTACATTGCGTCAAGAAACAGAATATGTACACAAAGCTTTCTGATTACTGAATTGTTGTGTGACTTACTGATTATGTCTGCGAGTAGTTGACGACCTTTTCGTTTAAAATAATTTGGATCCATCAAAGTCTGTATGAAGTTTCCACATTTTAATTTAATTTTTTTTTTTGAGTTTTTTTGTGAATGGCATCGGTTGGAGAGATGACTCGAACCAAAAATATGGATCTTGAAAGATATAAAGAATTGTAGTTGATTACAATCGACTCAACTGCACTCCGGCCAACGATAGCCGCTTCCTTCTTTCCCTTCCTCACGACAGAGAGTTCATTACAGATTGGATGTCTTGGCCAGGGGCCTGAATGATAGTATTTCTACTCCTAGTGCTTGGGCTCATGGGCTGCGCATTGCTTACAAGCCCACTTGACCATGAGTATTTCTACTCCTTGTACTGGCCTGCGCTTGCGGGTGCTCTTCACGATGACAACATATAGAGGAACGGTGAATGGAACCCCCTCCGGATACAATATGGCTCGACGAAGATGTCGAACACCAGTCGAAAATGATTTCTGGCTCTACATAACCAAGATACACACATCCCTACTGTTTATATTTGGAGCTCCCATGATAAAGCGAGGAGAAATTTAGCTGCTCTAAAACCTCACCAAGAACTTCATAATTTGAAGCGAGACACGACAAATTGATCAATCAGACTAATGTTCTGGATATTCACCACCTAAGATCCTCCGTAGACCAGGGAAAATGCATCATTTCTACTTGGTGAATTGATTAAAACAACAGATTCTTCTCCTAGTGTTTGCCGCTGCACAAGCAGAACTGGCTGAAACACGGCCTCGAGAAAAGCTCCGCAGAGTGGGACTATAGGGCATTTTTATTATTGGTGACTTGTGCTGCTGTATTTTCGTCTCTGTCCTCGCCAAAAGTGTGATGGACTCTTTACTCGCCACAACCAGGCGTGCCGCATGTTCGTTGTGGATATTTGTGGCTGAGAACCAAAAACGCCCTTGATACTCTATTATTCACCTTAAATACAGCTGGCTGCAGCTGCTACACCGTTAAATGAGTACGTCATCACTGACATGCATTCTCCCAGCATTCTTAACAGCAAAACCAATGGATTGGCTAGTTGAGTAGTGATAGTTTTTCGGTTAAGAGTATATATATATATGCTCGCTCTCACTCAAGTGATTGCCAAACTCAGATTGCAACAAACCTGCTCACTCAATCTTCTTCAACGCACCAACTTACACCAGATAAGAAGCAATTGCGCCTTCACAAATGACTCTCTCTGCTATCCTCCTAGTCAGCGTCCTCCTACCCGCAGCCATGGCTGCTCGTGGTATGTACTGTGTGTACATGCATGAACTAAATGTTGTATGGGGTGATGCCATTTGATTAATCTTTTGCTAAATGTTGTTTGAAGTGTTTTTTCAACATTATATTTGTAGGGTAAATGTTCTTACCTCGTTCTCAACCATGCAGAGTCAGTATCCGTCGGGATATATGGTGTTTGCGGCGGCAGACAACTGAGCGGCAATTTTCATGGGCCATGCTTTTGGGATTTCAACGAAGACGAGTGCTACCGTACATGCATTAGCGAAAGCAGCGACTACGTTGGTGGTGTCTGTGACTTTGTTCAATGTTGGTGCCAAATCAGACCATGCGACCATCCGACCCGGCAATGATACAATGATCCCCGCCAAAACAACCGAACCATCCCAGGCCGGGTCTTATAATATAATACAACATACTATACTCAGTGTACATACCGGCTCTTTACTTATGTTTTGTTTTGGACTTGCGTCTCAAAATAAATTTGTATTTTCTTGTGCAAATAATGTTGATGATCAAAATTGGCATGTCAGGAAAAACACGGGACCTCTCTGGAAATGAATAATGGATTTCTCCATTACGTAAGTCATGTTGAGCCATCCAAATACATATATAGATTGCTCAATTTAGATTTGGATAAGAGAGTTAGGCTAATTATGAAATCTATACCAAAGGACAAAACGGATATTCTGGTTTTTATCTTTAGACTAGTATCGCGCCCGTGCGTTGCTACGGGATAATTAATTTTTTTACTTAAAACAAATGGATCGCATGATAAGATAACAATATTGTTGAATGAAATAGCGACATTAGACTGACATTTAATTCAAAACACAAAGTTCACGCAAAATTGTCCAACTCTCCGAACAAAGCTGAATCCCAACAACCTAGACGTGCAGGCAGACAAAGCAGAGCAGAGATCACCTGCTCCCGGCTCACTCCTCCAGCTCGGTGGCCGGGTCGGCCAACGTGGGCAGCATAGGGTAGATGCACGAGAAGCACGCATCACAATAGTCCCCCGCCTCTTGGTCGTAGATGTTGTGCAGCTTGCCCAACGAGAGGAAGGCGAGGGAATCGTTGCCAATCTCCCAGTGCACTTCACATCATCCAAGTCCATTCAGTTGGAGATGAGCTCGCCTTGGCTCAGCGTGTCGATGCCGTAGAGGCAGGAGGCCACCACGGGCGGGCTCACGATCCGCATTTGCACCTCCCGCGCGCCGGCGTCATGGAGAAGCTGCACGATCTTGCTCGAGGTAGTGCCACGCACCAGCGAGTCATCCACGACCACAACGCTCTTTCCGGTGATGACACTGCGCACGGGGGCGAGCTTCAGCTTCACGGCGAGGTCCCGGATCGCTTGCGTCGACTGGATGAAGCTGCAACCATTGTAGTGCCAGCGGATAAGGCCCTGCTAGAACTCGAGCCCTGATGCGCGCGAACCCAGCGCAGCGTAGAAGCCTGAGTCGGGCGCCGGGATGATGACGTTGGCGCCCGAGGCGGGGGACTCCTCAGCCAGCGCCTGCCCGAAGGCGGTGTGGCGCTCGTGGACGACGTGGTAGAACACCGGGTTGGGCAACGAGAAGTAGATGTGCTCGAAGACGCATGAGTGGCGGCAGAGACCGGCTGCGCGTCTCGCTTGTCGTGGTTGGGAAAGAGCGGAGATTGGGTGCGCCACGGCACGGAGCGTCTGAGCCGCAGCAGGGATGGACTGTCGACCGTCGTTGGCGCGGAGCGGCGCCAATCGACGCCGGCGTGGCTCAGGGATCAGAGCTCGGTGGCGGCGGACAGGTAGGAGCAGGGCGTGGCAGCGGTTAAATAAGGCAGTGCTGCACACGGCCTTACGGAGGAGAGGAAACCGTGAGCTCGTTGGCCGAAATTCTCGCGGGGGGTCCGAATTTTTTGTGACATTATGGCTGCGGTGGGTGGAGGAAGGGATTGTGTGATCATTGGAGGAATTGCCGGGCGGGACGGAGCGAAGGATCACAAGGGGCAGAGCGATGGAGCAAGACTTGGATCGCAAGGGCGAAGCGACCGAGCAAAGAGTTTTTTACCGCACGATTAAAAAGTCTTATTTTTATCTTTTTTGTATTGTAGAGATAATATCACCTGTGATATTTACAATGATAAAACCTAACAATTATCACACTTACAAAATCTCAAGCGTGATTGGAGAACAGGAGGAGATCGCATGCAGCGTGGCCGCGTGGGTGATGGTAGGTCGGATGAGCGTTACTTTCTATTTTTTAATTGATTGAATGATGCATTACTTTCTTTTTTAGTTGATTGAATGATTTTGTAGTACAAAAGGAAAGGAAGGAAAATCACAAGCATTGGTTGCCTTGTGTGGGGGTTGACTTTCCTATTTTTTTTTTTTTTTTTTTTTTTTTCGCATGACCGATGGAGGGAGTGGAGGTGTTGGATCGCATGCAGGTAGATGGAAGTACAAAACCAATGTCGCACCAAAATAAAGTCTTACTTTTGTTCTTTTATGTTGTAGAGAATTAGAATTTGAGCGTTTGAAACCACTCTAGTGGCCCACAAATGCTAGAGCATATCCAAGGTCTTCTTGCCACGATGGTGTCCCTCCTAGGTGGCCGACGCTCGTGGCTCTGCATTCCCCCCGTAGGCGCTAGCGTGGATGGGCCGAGGCGGCGGACCCCGGGCGGCGGAGGACCCCTGGCGGCGGCGGCGCCCTCCACGACTCCCATGGCGACGACCTCCAGCCCCGTGGGCATCCCAAGGCGAGCAACGCCGCCCTACTCCCGCAGAGATAGCGGCCCCCGAACCAGCGATGATGGAGGAGCATGGCGCATATCAGCCACGGAACGGATCCGAGCGCATGGGGCACCGATGGCGGCGCGACCTCCTCCCGTGGGTCGACGACTTTGCGGCTCGACCATGGAGACGGGCGCTGGTGGAGCCCATGGAGACGGCATCCTCCCACGCTATTGGAGCCCATGGAGATGACACCCTTCTCGCTCTCCTTGGGCGTTTGGTTTTTGGTTCGGTTCTTCGGTACCTACGCAAATTCGGTTCTTCGTAAAAACTAGTACCGATTGATTCCTAAAGAAACTCGGTACCGAGGCAACTCGGTATCGGTTAATTCTGTTCAGTTACGGTATTTACCGAACATTACCGAACTGATTACATAGACATGTAATATAAGGTTTAAAAGCTAATTTTGAGATAATTTCATAGAGAATAGTAGTGCAAAAATACATGTACATAGAAAAATCTACAAAACTATAAGTGTGAGTACCAAAAATACATAATATAACTGTCTACAATAGTAGACTCAATAATATATAAAAACACTCAAACTCATCACATTTCATGTCAATTTGGTAAAATCGGAAAATTCGGTAAATTCGGTTGGTATTTACCTCGGTACTTCAGTTCTTGGAAACTTGGAACCGAACAAGGAAACGATTTTTCGGTTTCGTAAATTTGGTTCAGTTCTCGTAAATTCGGTTCGGTACTCGGTATTTCGTGCCCAGGCTGACCTTCCGCACCTCGACCAACCAACAACGGCCTCTGCATCACCATAGCAGAGGCGGATCCACGCGGACAAGGACCTAGGGGCGTTGGAGAGAAACAGGATGCGAATAGAGCTCCAGAAAAGTTAGACGCACAGCAAAAAATACTGCTCGAGAACCCTTCACAAAGAAGAAACAAGAACAGAGTAGCGTATACAGAGTCGATGAAAACGTGGCAACTGATAACAGAGCGCCACCCAATTTAAAATCAAATTCCCAACAACCGGCAACGGCTATAAGTAACTGTGAACGGAAACAAGTCTTAAAGACCATAACTACTAATGAAAACACACATAAACTACTTAAAGCTATTACAATATACAGATCTAAAAGCAGGACGGACGGGAGATAATGTAGAGGGGACGCCCGCACGGAGGGACACCCACATTTGGCGCAAGCTCGCACCGCCCAAGGGCTAAGGGGAACATGGTGCGAACACATGGTTGATTTATCTCAAATGTGTTTAGTTTTGATGTAGTGATTGTCAACACTCAACATTCTTTCTCTATTTTCTTTTATCTTTTCTCGCTTCGGTTATGGTTCACCGGCACACGGAGTGTGTCAAGACGTATCTCTTGGTTCGTGTTGTGCGTGGGTGTGGAGCTCGGAGATGGTAGCCGACGGAGAGGTGAAGGTGCCAAGGAGGAGGACGTGCCGGCCGACGGACCGTGGAGGTGAAGGACGGACGTGAGGCTTGGACCGAGGGACCGGGTGCGGGCGGCTAGCCATGGTGGTCGACATCCGGGACATCGACGGATGCAAGAGGACGTGGCAGGACCGTGTCGATCGGGTCAAGACGGCGAAGCGTGCAGGCGGAGCGGGGAGCTCGGATGACTTGGCGACTTCGGGCGGTCAAGACGGCGGTGACACGCGGTCGAGGAGGTTTGGTGGTTTGCCCTCAAAACCATCGGCGCTGGTTTCGTGGTTTGGGCCTCAAAACCACGGGCGGGTTTGGTGGTTTGTGCCTCAAAACCACAGCGCGGGTTTCGCGGGTTTGCGCCTCAAAACCCGGTGTTCGGCGGACGGAAGGACGGCACGTGGCGGCATCGGGAGATTGCGTGGAGGCAAGGCTACCGGTGAGGAAGGCGCGGTGGCCGTCGGATTGAAGATTACCCGTAGTCGACGGAAATAGCCTTAGGGTTACAAAATCGACTCATGTATCCTAGGGGTAGTTTAGGCAGAGGGAATAGGGGCTATTTAGCAGAGGCATACCCCTTCATCCTCCCTTGCCTCTCATTTTACAGTTTCTAGTCTAGGATTCTCGATGGTGGTGTGAGAGGTCCACCGATTTGTATCGAATTTGCTGAGCAAGGGCTAGCTCGAGTAGCCCGTCACATGGTGACGTTTGGGTTGATTCGATCGGTGTTCTTTGTTGATCTTGTGCTGTGATTTTTGTTCATCACTTGTTCTTCCCGAGTTCATCCTCTCCCCTCTATTCTCTTTCGCGATTTCTTCGTTTTGGCACCGTTTGATCTCGTTTTTCTTGCGTTGATTCGTGCTAGGACGTGAGAGGATCATTTCCACCGAAGGGTTTGAGCTAATTCCTCACGAGCACGTAGATCGGGCGAGTTTTGGATCAAGGTGACTCTTTGGGTGTGTTCTTCGTGTGATCCGCGATTTCTCTTGATTCACTCACAATCTCGAAATTTCAAGGGGGAAATGGTCACCCACATGCCTAGATGCTATGGCTCGATTCTTGTGACCCGAGGTTGCGATTTGAGTGAGTTTGGATCGATTTTGGGTGAGTCGCCGCCGGGCGGGGTGCTGCCGCCAAGGCGTCGGGGTGACCGACGCACGACCGGACGCGACGCCCAGATTGACCGGGACGCTCCGGTGCTGTCGCCCAGCTCCGCCGGGTGACCGGACGCTCGGCCGGGACGACGACAAGCCGACCCGGTCGGCCGGTCGTCAAGGCCCGCGCAGAGAGGTCCGCCGGCGATCGGCGACGGACGCTCGACCGGACGCTGGACCGACTCGCCCGATGAGTCCGGCCGTGAGTCCGGTCACTCTGCAGGCTGTTTTCTTCCGTCTCTTGCGTGTTTGTTTCGTTCGGTTTCCGGTTGATCCATTTGTGAGTCTAGAGCAAACTCTAGCTCATCCACCTTGCATCCAAGGTCGTGATCATACCGTGTGGTGTGTGCTTTTTGCTCGAGGGTCGTGGAGAGCTACAAGTCATCTAATTCGGAAGAATTTAATTGAGGCTCCCATTCACCCCCCTCCGTCGCCCGTTTCGGTCCTTCAATTGGTATCGAAAGCAGGTTAAGGATCAAATCCACCTTAACCGGTTCTTGATCCTTGAGAAGGCGACATGGAGAGGTTTGGTCACTTTGGTGGCAAGCCTCCGGGAGTTCGATGGCACCAACTATCCCTATTGGAAGATTAAGATGCAAGCGCATCTCATGGGGATAGATTGGAGAGTGTGGGAGATCGTTGAGGATGAGAACTATCAAGTGCTTGCCGCTCGAGTGGGTGAGGATCAAATAGCCCAACACAATGCCAACAAACCGAGCGAGGAGTGTCTTGTTCTCGAGCCTCAAGGAGAGCGAGTTTGAGAGGGTAGCCACTTGTGAGACCGCTAGAGAGGTGTGGAAGACTCTCGAGAGCTACCATGAGGGAACCCCACAAGTCAAGGCCCGCCTTTACGAGACCTACAAGAGAGAGTACAACAACCTCATCCAAGCTTGATGGCGAGTCCATCGATTCTCTCTTTGCTAGGTTTCGGGACGATCCGCAACAAGCTTCGGGCGAACAAGCCGTCGGAGAGGCTTGACGAGCACGAAGGCGATGCGGCTCGTACGCCCCGGATCGGAAGGTGTGGGATGTGAAGGTGTCCGCGATCATGGAGTCGCCAACTACGACACCCTCACACCCGACGAGCTCTACAAAGAAGCTCAAGTCTTCCGAGATCGAGGCGCAGATCCAGCGGCGAAGAACCCTTCGCGCCAAACGTTGCACTCGTCCTCGTAAGGGCGGTTCCAGTTCTTCCGCTAACCCATCACAGATTTCTTTCGCCTTGTCTTCCTTGGTGTCCCGGACGAGGAGCAGATGGAGAGTCTTGGGGATGATGAGCTTGCACTAGTCATCACCGATTCTCGCTCGTTTCACAACAACCGCTTGAACGTCGGCGCGGCGGCCCATCCAAGGGCGGATGCTTCGAAAGCGCGGAGATCCGGACCACTTCGGCCGCTGCATGCCCCGAGAAGAAGAAGGACAAGTACTCACGCGAAGTACTACTCCAAGTACGACTCCGACAAGCACAAGGACAAGCGAGTACACCTCCGCAAGCACAAGTCCAAGAAGGGCTTCGACAAGGAGGCGATCAAGAAGAAGTACCTCAAGCGTGCCAAGGAGCACAAGCACGCCTTCCTTGCTTCCCTCAACGACCTCGACAACGACTCTTCGGACGGACAATCTTCCTCAAGCCGATGAGGAGTCCGAGCGCAAGGTTGAGGACAAGCTGAATGGACTTTGCTTCTTCACCGACTCCAAGCCCGGGGCTTCGCACCATGGCCCTCGATGGAGCGGTGGGTGACAACGCCAAGTCACACGACAACGACTCTTCTCCTTCCGAGGTACCTCCCACAATCGAATCTCTCCGATGAAGTTGAATCTTTGGGCGATGCGCTAGTGTGTCAAGAGAAGTTGCTTAAGCGTGCCGCTAGGGAGAGAAAGGAGTACAAGGAGAAGTGGGAGATGGTCGTGACGGAGATAGAGCCGCTTAGGAAGCCTGTCGATGTCTCGATGAGACGGAGTGTGATGCTTGTCTTTGTGCATATGTCTAGCATCATGTCTTTTTGACCCAAGTATCTTTGCCTTGCTAGATGAGCACGTTGATCTCAAGTCTAGGCCGATGCCGTTGAGTGCGTGCAAGTCTTGTCCTCGACTTACGATCCGAGTTGGCGAGAAGGCTGCCAAGCTTGCCGTGCTTGAGAAGGCCAACCTCGGATAGCACCGCGGCCGGGATGTGCTAAGTGTGAAGCTTTGGAGTTGGAGCTCATGTCTTGTAGGCATGACAAGGGAGAGTCGAAGAGGAGATCAAGTATCTTCGCTCTGTCTTGAGTTGGGTGTCTTGTGGAGAGCCGCAGCTTGGCATGATGATGAGTCGGGTTCAAGAGGGGGACCGACACATCGGGTTTAGGCTTTGCTATAGGTGGGAAGGGAGAAGTCATTTATGGCAAGGTTGGTCAAGGTAGTGGTTTGAGCTCGAGTGAGAAACCAACCAACACTCCCAAATTGACCAAGATCACTCCACCCGAGCCTACCAAGCCCATTGTGCAAGATGGCATTCTCCAAGAGCCAACTAAGACTCCACCTCCCAAACAAGTGTGGCTTCCCAAACCGAACTACCTCAAGAACCCACTTGACACTTTGCCCGGGATCCCCGAGGAAACCCTTCCTAAGGCCAAAACCACAACAAGAGTGAACCATCCACCCAAGAGAGTGAACCAACCACCACCCAAGAGAGAGGTGAGGTATCACCGTGAGTATTGCCGGAGAGATGGTCACTTGGTTGAGTTTGTTTTTTAGGAGGAAGAGGGATGCTAGGCGTCGAAAGTGGAGTTTGAGAACCGTGACATGTATCACCCACCACTTGGCATGTATGAGAAGGGTGTGCAAATCGGTTCGGAGGCGCGTTTGCTAGGCCCGAAGGTAGGAGGTCTCGTGAGGTTTGGGCCACGGTTTGTGAGATCGTTTGGTGGTCGTGCTCCGAAAGTGAATGTAGATCCTCGCTTTGGGAGCTTTGAGGTTGAGAAGAGGAGAGCACCACGCTTTGTTGTGCGTGGTAAGCGCTTGAGAAGATGGGGCGTGGGATGTTTGTTTTGCCTAATGCATATTTGGGGCAAGATGGTCAACACCGGTACTCTTCCAAGTTTACTAACCCCAGTGTTGTGCCATATGCTCATCCCATGTTTTATCGTTGATACAGCCGGAAGGCCGGAGGACATGTGGCTCATTGATTCCGGTTGTTCTCGACACATGACCGGAAACTCAAGTGGTTCTCCAGCCTCACCCCCATGAAGACAAAAGAGTACATCACTTTCGGGACAAAGAACAGAGGGAAGATTCTATCTCGAGGATCCATCGGGATCAATGACCACTTTGTGCTCAAGGATGTGGCGCCGTCTCCAACCCGCACTTTAACCTACTCTCTCGTCTCTCGGCTCATGGCGGATGGGTATGAGGTACGCTTTAAGGTTGGATGCTCTCGAAGTTTTGGACTCGCGATGATCTTATTTCTTCGGATCGTGCCATTTGGGCAAGTCTTTCGTGCTGATTTTTCTCGTGGCTTTGGCACTTCTTGTTGCTTGTTGGTAGGGTCCTCCTCCGATTTGTGGAAATGGCATAGGAGACTTGGACACCTTGAGCTTTGACCTTCTCATGAGGTTAAGTTCTATGGGTCTAATCCGAGGATTGCCTAAGCTCAAATTAGAGAAGGATTTGGTTTGTCATCCCCGTCGTCACGGGAAGATGGTATCCGCTTCCCACCACCCGTTTTCTCAGATTATGACCTCGAGACCGGAGAGATCCTTCACATGGACACCGTTGGTCCATCTCGGGTGAGGTCGGTGGGTGGGAAGTGGTACCGTCTAGTGATCGTTGACGATTTTTCGAGATACTCTTGGGTCTTTTTCATGGAGGGCAAGGATGAGGCTTTCGGTTTTGCTCGTGATTTGATTTTGAGACGAGAACCGAAGGATGATACTGACCATTCGAGCGATTCGCAGTGACAATGGCACGTAATTTAAGAACTCTCGCCGAGTCTCTTTGCGCTAACCTTGGTGTCGAGCACCGTTTTCTAGCCCTTATGTTCCGCAGCGTAACGGGATTGTTGAGCGGAAGAATCGGACGCTTGTGGAGATGGCGAGGACCATGCTTGATGAACACAAGACGCCAAGGAAGTATTGGGCCGAGGCAATCAACACGGCATGCCATGTCTCCAACCGCATTTTCCTCCGTGCTTTCACCAAGAAGACATCATATGAGTTGCGGTTTGGAAGATCGCCCAAGGTGAGTCACTTCCGTGTGTTTGGATGCAGGTGCTTCATTCTCAAGCAAGGTAATCTTGACAAGTTTGAGTCTCGATCACCGATGGCATTTTTCTTGGATATGCTTTGCACTCACATGCCTACTGTGGTTCTTAACCTTGAGACTAACCGCGTTGTAGAGACATGTGAGGTTACCTTCGATGAGACTGCGCCTTGTTCTTCTTCCGTGTTTGAGTGTGCGTGAAAGGAGGAGATGGAGCAGAGCATCTTTGTGGAGGAGGAGCAGGAAGACGTTGACTGGGGTGATCCCGGCAACTCCACCTCTTGCCCCAGTGACCCTCGTGACGACGACGATCGCCACGGACCGCACCTTACCACCACTACTTCACGGGGACCGATGGAGCAGCCCCTCGGGGCGAGACGGCTGCACCCGAGGAGGTTCCCACTCCGGGCCGAGGGGAGGCGACATCTTCGCGCACAGCGCCAAAGACATTCAGCGCCGTCACCCCTGGAGACCATGATTGGAGGGCTTGATCAAAGGGTAACTCGTTCCAAATCCTATGCCATGTGTCATTTTGCTCATTCTCGTTTTTCGTTTCCACTCTTGAGCCCAAAGATGTTGACACAGCCTTTATCCGATTCGGATTGGGTCAATGCCATGCATGAAGAGTTGCGTAACTTTGAGAGAAACCAAGTTTGGGTTTTAGTGCCACCTCCGGTGAGTGTCATCCCATAGGAACCAAGTGGGTGTTTAAGAACAAACAGAGTGAGGATGGGGTGGTTGTGAGAAACAAAGCCAGACTAGTTGCCCGTGGGTTTTGTCGAAAGAGGGTATAGACTATGAGGAAAACCTTCGCCCAGTAGCCCGCATAGAAGCCATTAGGATTTTGCTTGCCTTTGCGGCCTCGAAGGGCTTTAAGCTCTTCCGGATGGATGTCAAGAGTGCGTTCCTAAATGGGTTCATAGAGGAGGAGGTGTATGTGAGGCAACCCCGGGGTTTGAGCATCCTAAACACCCAGCATTTTGTGTACAAGTTGCACAAGGCTTTGTACGGCCTCAAACAAGCCCCCGCAGCATGGTATGAGAGACCTGAAAGCTTTCCTATTAGCTAAGGGTTTTGTGATGGGGGTGTAGACAAGACCTTGTTTTCGCTAGGAAGGGCAATGACATACTCCTAGTCCGGATATATGTGGATGATATCATCTTTGGTGGCTCTTCACATGCTATGGTATCGAAGTTTTGCGTAGATTATGAGCGTGGAGTTCGAGATGAGCATGATGGGCGAGTTGACCTACTTCCTTGGACTTCAAATCAAGCAAACCAAGGATGGGATCTTCGTACACCGGGCAAGTACACGAAGGACATGATCCGCAAGTTTCGCGCATGGGTGAGGCCAAGCCTCTTTCGACGCCCATGTCGACGACGACGGCCTGGGCGAAGACAAGGATGGAGAAGCCGTGGACCAAAGGGAGTACGTATAGCATGATCGGCTCCTTCTTTGTACCGACGGCCGACGCGCCCGACATCCGGTTCTTTGTGTGTGCCTCTCACGACGGTTTCGATCTTCGCCACAAGACCTCTCACTATCGCGGTGAAGAGGATTTTCGTGTATTTGCGTTTACCCCGACTTTGGCCTATGGTACTCGGCTTCTTCCACTCTCTCCCTGGTTGGCTATTCCGATTCGATTATCTTTGGTGATCGTATGCATAGAAAGTCCACCTCGGTACTTGTCGGTTTCTTGGTACTTCTCTTGTGTCTTGGTCGCCTCGTAAGCGATGGGTGTCGCCACCAATCCTGTTGAAGCGAGTATGTTTGCCGCCGCTTGTTGTTCCCAACCGTTGTGGATGGTTGCCACTTTGAGAGACTTTGGTTTGAGCTTTTCACGTGTACCCTTGTTGTGTGATAGCATGGGAGCTGTGAGTGTAGCCAAGAACCCGTCCCCGCATTCCCGCACCAAACACATAGAGGTGAGGTACCACTTTCTCGAGAGATCACCGGGAGAAAGGGGATATAGATGTCAAAGATGTGTATACAGAACAGATTGCGGACATTTTCACCAAGCCATTAGATCAAGTCCGTTTTGCCCCGCCTTCCGAGGAGAGTTGGGCGTGTGCTATCCCTTTTGAGGGGTAGCTCAGAAGTTGATGTACGGTTGTAGTGCTAGGTTGCTTTACTTTGTGCATCATCTTGTATCTTTTTGCATTCATCATGTACACTTTTGCATCTTGAGCTTCTTGGTTATATTGATCACAATGAGACTATGCTCGTTTAGTGTAACAATTACTTGTTGGTGCTTATAGCTTGTGCTCCTTCGTTCAATTGGTATATGTTATGAGCAAAGCTGTTTTTCATGTGAACTTGCTTAACAACGATGAATCTTGCAAAATGTTCACCATTGAGATAGTTCCTAGCATGTTTAAGTTGTTGAGATCCTTTGTGCTTATCATGTATGCTAAGGTGACTATGTCTCATTCACTCGAAGTTATACACTTGCTTAGATGACCACATGCTTTCATATGCTAAAATCTGAAATCTAAGTTAAGTGTATGGAAAAGATCGAGATGGGTCCATACCGTCCCACATCCAAGTCTTGGGATCGCTTCTCATTGCACTTGAGTTGAACCCGAGCTTGGTAGTGTTTGACCCTGCACCATTGTCTTAAGCTTCTCGATTGCTCACATGCATAGGCTTGACATGGTTGATTAGTAAGGGCAGACGGTTGTGGATAACCACTCGCACTCATGTCTTTGGACCAATGCTTGTATCCGCTAAATCTCGATAATCTTAAAATGTTGTTGGCAAGTGTTGGTTCTTTCTTTGGCATGATGGATAAACTTTGCTTGGGGTAGTCCTCTTGATATACATGTGTAGCACTTGGTAGATTTCCCAAACTTACTTATGCTATGTGCTATTCTTTGTGGTGGACACCTTTTTTCGAAATGCTTAAAAAATCGAATCAAAATGCTTTCAAGTCATATCTCATATCTTTTGATCGTTTTTTGAGCACCGTGTTAAGCACTTGATTTTGTTGCCATGACACTACCTAGAGCATCTTCTCATTTGGATGACTATAAACTTGGAGCTCACTCATTGCACTTTGCATGCATTTTCATCGCTTGATTAGTGCATGTGCCAACAAGGGGGAGAAAGATACAAAGAAAGTGAATTGTGAATTGGTATCTTGAATTGGTATCTTGATGGATCGCACTAGTCAAGGGGGAGTAACTCGTGGGGAGTATCTCTTTACCACTTTGAGCTAGATGTGTTGAGCCTTTGCCTCTGTCTTGAGGGTCTAGCTTGTCTCGTGAAAGAAATTGGTAGAGATTGGTTTGGAGCCGTGCTAGTGGTGTTGAGCCTGTTTTTACCTCTTCTTGAGGACTAGCCGTCATTTAGCTTGGTTGTGTCGAGCCTTTTGCCCATGTCTTTGGGAACCAAGTTTTGCTCCATGTTTGCTATCCGCTTAGGTTGTCTTAGCTTGCACGGATGTGCTTTCTTCTATCTTATTCGTCTTTGTGTTGAATGTTGACAATGCACTCATCAAGGGGAGATTGCGAACACATGGTTGATTTATCTCAAATGTGTTTAGTTTTGATGTAGTGATTGTCAACACTCAACATTCTTTTCTATTTTCTTTTATCTTTTCTCGCTTTCGGCTATGGTTCACCCAAGACACGTGGAGTGTGTCAAGACGTATCTCTTGGTTCGTGTTGTGCAGGTGTGGAGCTCGGAGATGGTAGCCGACGAGAGGTGAAGGTGCCAAGGAGGACGGACTTCGGGCCGACGGACCGTGGAGGTGAAGGACGGACGTGAGGCTTGGACCGAGGGACCGGGTGCCGGGCGGCTAGCCATGGTGGTCGACATCCGGGACATCGACGGATGCAAGAGGACGTGGCAGGACCGTGTCGATCGGGTCAAGACGGCGAAGCGCGCAGCGAGCGGGAGCTCGGATGACTTGGCGACTCGGGCGGTCAAGACGGCGGTGACACGTGTCGAGGAGGTTTGGTGGTTTGCCCTCAAAACCATCGGCGCTGGTTTCGTGGTTTGGGCCTCAAAACCACGGGCGGGTTTGGTGGTTTGTGCCTCAAAACCACAGCGCTGGTTTCGCGGGTTTGCGCCTCAAAACCCGGGTGTTCCGGCGGACGGAAGGACGGCACGTGGCGGCATCGGGAGATTGCGTGGAGGCAAGGCTACCGGTGAGGAAGGCGCGGTGGCCGTCGGATTGAAGATTACCCAGAGTCGACGGAAATAGCCTTAGGGTTACAAAATCGACTCATGTATCCTAGGGGTAGTTTAGGCAGAGGGAATAGGGGCTATTTAGCAGAGGCATACCCCTTCATCCTCCCTTGCCTCTCATTTTACAGTTTCTAGTCTAGGATTCTCAGACAGTGGTGTGAGAGGTCCACCGATTTGTATCGAATTTGCTGAGCAAGGGCTAGCTCTGAGTAGCCTGTCACATGGTGACGTTTGGGTTGATTCGATCGGTGTTCTTTGTTGATCTTGTGCTGTGATTTTTGTTCATCACTTGTTCTTCCCGAGTTCATCCTCTCCCCCTCTATTCTCTTCGCGATTTCTTCGTTTTGGCACCGTTTGATCTCGTTTTTCTTGCGTTGATTCGTGCTAGGACGTGAGAGGATCATTTCCACCGAAGGGTTTGAGCTAATTCCTCACGAGCACGTAGATCGGGCGAGTTTTGGATCAAGGTGACTCTTTGGGTGTGTTCTTCGTGTGATCCGCGATTTCTCTTGATTCACTCCGTCAATCTCGAAATTTCCAAGGGGGAAATGGTCACCCACATGCCTAGATGCTATGGCTCGATTCTTGTGACCTGAGGTTGCGATTTGAGTGAGTTTGGATCGATTTTGGGTGAGTCGCCGCCCGGCGGGTGCTGCTCGCAGGGTCGGGGGTGACCGGACGCGACGACCGGACGCACGCCCGGATTGACCGACGCCCCGGTGCTGTCCGCAGCGCCCGGGGTGACCGGACGCCTCCGACCGACGCCACGACCAGGCTGGCCGGTCGGTCCGTCGATGCGCCCGCGCGAGGTCCGCCGCGGCGATCGACGGGCCCTCGGCCGGACGCTGGACCGACTCGCGAGTGAGTCCGGCCGCTGAGTCCGGTCACTCTGCAGAGGCTGTTTTCTTCCCCGTCTCTTGCGTGTTTGTTTCGTTCGGTTTCCGGTTGATCCGCCGTGAGTCTAGAGCAAACTCTAGCTCATCCACCTTGCATCCAAGGTCGTGATCATACCGTGTGGTGTGTGCTTTTGCTCCGAGGGGTCGTGGAGAGCTACAAGTCATCTAATTCGGAAGAATTTAATTGAGGCTCCCATTCACCCCCTCTGGTCGCCGTTTCGGTCCTTCACATGGTGGTACATGCAACGATGTCGAGCAGCCGGCCGACGGCGCCAACGCCTTCTCGCCCACTTGGCCACCACCACTGGCTGCTTAAGCTTAATAACGAGGCTTAGTAGCGACGGATTGAATCCTCGCAATTCCTCTTCTTGTAAGAAAATCCACGCCCGATTTCTCCGTCCCTCATTAGGAATTCCCCATCGCCATGATCATCCGCTAGCTCCGGGAATGAGGGGCGAGAGAAGACTAAGAGCACCAATGCGGAGCCGAGCAAATCAAGATGAGGCGGAGGCCATGGAAGTGCGCCGGCAGCAAGTCGCCGGAGGGTCCACGGCTGGTGCTAGACACACCGGGTGGTTGGGGCCCGATCCACCATGGCCGGGCCCAATCCGCCATGGTCGAGCCGGGTTGCATCCGCCGACACGTCATGTTGTAGGGAGGTGGGACGTAGGTTGGGAGAGGAGCTCGCCGCGCATGGAGATAAGGTGGGGCGCAAGTGGCGAGATGAGCTCACGCGCGAGAACGAGGTCGCTGACGGGGAGGAGCTCGCCGGGAGGTGGTCGCTGGTTGGAGGGAGAAAGGATGGGCTCTCTTTCTCCACTCGACGCAATACGGTGCGTGCTAGGATCCTACGGTGGATGAGGTGTCCATGCCGCGCCTCTTCAGCTTGCACGCTCATAATGTAGCTTTTATGTTTTAATTATTTATTTAATTTTGCCAAGGTCTGTATAAAGGGCCGCGCTGATGGTGGCACGTGGCAGCCCTATGCGGTGGCCCGAGAATGGCGTCGGCGGCGATGGCAGGCGATGGTGGCGGCACTGCGGGGGACGCGCGTGTGGGGTAAGGGCCGACGGCTTAGGATCACGAGAGCGAGAGAGCATATGAGAATTACCCCTTCTATTATTGATTTGGTCGGCTACAAATCCCCTTGTATTTATAACTCGGGGGCTGCATAGCCTCTAAGCGACCAGGGATCGTGCGGATCCTCCATTTCCTATTTTACTTATCTTTATTTTCCTAATTTGTTATGCTGACGTGGCGACCTCCATAGGTGGCGGCAGCGGCGCCGATGCTGCGCCCTGGCCCTCCTAGCGTGCGCCGTGCCCTCGGCCCGTGAGGCCGCGGCTGCTGCGGCGCTCCTCCTCTTGTGGGCCTGAGTTGGCTCAATTTCTTCCCTAATTTGTGGGGCCTTCATTGCAGATGTTACAGTCTGGCCAGTGGAAAGAATTCAATAAATTTGCATGGTCGGGCTGTGCCTGTGGTGGACGTACGTGAAGCCGTCAGCCAGCGCCAAGTCCTAAACCCCTGGTCGGGATCGGCTGTGGCTGTGGTGCACGTACGTGTGTAAACGAAACAAGGAAAGATCGATCCGGGCTTGGGCGTTCCATGAAATGCTCCAATGGCTCGGCATGCATCGTGTCCGTGCTTGGGTTGCTCTTGCTCGTGCGTGCGACGGCAGGCCAGCCCGGCTTCCGCGACCTGTGACGGTTAACCCGGCAAGAAAATGAACTCCTGCCGGCTCGATCGACGGCACGCGTGGCTCCGTGGAACCAATGCATGTACTCTCGAAGAAATTTAACTGCTCTAAAACCCTAGCAATAAATTCATAATACGAAGCGAGACAAAGACAAATTGATCAATCAGACTAATTACAACAACGTTCGGGTAAATTATAGTGTGCCTAAGAATGTTGGGATGTTCACCACCTACAATCCTCCGCCAGGCTGTGGACATGCACCTGTTTCTATTAGGGGAATTGACTAAAACAATGGATTATTCTCCTTGTATTTGCCATCGCACGAGCAGAACTAGCTGAGATACGCCCGTGAGAAAAGCTGCGCAGAGTTGGACTATAGGGCATCAGATTCATGACCCAACATGCGGCGACTTGTGGTGCTCTATTTTTTTTTATCTGTCCTTTCCAAAAGTGTGATGGAATTTTTTTTCCTGACATGCTAGGCGTGTCACATGTTCGGCCTTGTTTAGTTCGTGGCAACAAGTTAGAAAGTTGGAATTTGAACTCCTATAGCACTTTCGTTTGTATTTGGTAAATATTGTCCAATCATGGACTATGACTCAAAAGATTCGTCTTATGATTTACAACTAATTTATGCAATTAGTTATTTTTTATCTACATTTACAGCTCTATTTATGTATCCAAAAATTAATGTGATAAGAGAGTGAAAAAAATTCTAACTTCTTGAGGGAACTAAACGAGGCCTTCGGTTTGGCCATTTGTGGCTAAGAACCAAACAAGCCTGTCCTAGAGACTCTATTATTGACCATGAATACAGCTGGCTGCAGCTCCTATACCATTGAATTAGTACGTCATCTGTGACCTGCATACTCCTAGCATTCTTAGCAGCAAATCCAATGGACTCGCTAGTTGAGCAGTGAGAGTTTTTTCGGTTAAGAGAGTATATATATATGCCCACTCTCACTCAAGTGGTTGCCAAACTCGATCGCAACAAATCTGCTCGTTCAATCTTCTTCAAATGCACCAATTTCCACCACGTAAGAAACAATGGCGCCTTCCCGAATGACTCTCTCTGCCATCGTCCTACTCGTCATCTACCTACCTGTCCTCATGGCAGCTTGTGGTATGTACATGGATGAACTACTTGTTGCAAGGGGCGCTGTCATTTGATTAATCTTTTACTAAAAGTTGTTTGATGTTCCTTCGACATTATATTTGTAGCACTAATGTCCTTACCACATTCTAAACCATGCAGAGTCAGCATTCGATGGAATATATGGTCTTTGCGGCACGAAACAACTGAGCGGCATTTTTTTGGGCCATGTATTCAGCATTTTAACGATATCGCGTGCAACCAAGATTGCAAAGACCAAAGCAGTGACTACATTGGCGGCATCTGTGACAAATTCCAATGCTGGTGCCAAAACAGACCATGCGACACTCCGACCCGGAAATAATACAATGATCCCCGCCGGAACAATGATCCCATCCATCCCAGCGTGGCTCTAATCTTTACTACATAAAAGGATGAAAGTAAGACATTGGTTTGGTGTCACAAAATTTTCACCTCACTTCTCCCTCCGCATGCGAACCATCCACCCCCGCATGCAAATAATTGAAAGTAAAAATCTCCTTCAATCACGCGGACCTCACTACTCCCTCCGCATGCGAACTTGCAACAAATTGGAAAGTAAAAATCTCCTTCAATCACGTGCGTGTGCTTTTAAAGGAAACCACGCAAGGAAATTATTAGCGCTATTATTAGGCAACCAGAAATAGTGGTTAGAAAATTAACAATGCACCCACATTATCGTGCGCTCCTCCCTCCCCTTTGCGGTATCTCTTTCCTTCACGCCATACCGCTGCCACCACCGGCTGTGAGATCCGGCGAGGGGAAGCTGTGACCCGTGGCCTTGCTCCAGCGGTGTCGGTCGCCCGGCGAGGTGGTGCTGCGTGTCCAAATCCAACAACGAGGAGTGCCACCGCCGGGACATCATCTGCGCCCTCGCCGCCACGGAACTACGCGACACGCAACTCCCACCCATGCCGACAGCCTCGAGCTCCTTCCGACCTTCCAATACCCTCGATCCAACGGACTGGCCGCCCGTCGCGACCCGATTGGTCGTTGTCCGCACCGCCCTCCGTCCATAGCGATTGCCCAACGCAGCGGCGGCGGCGAGGCATTCGGTATATTCAGGTCTTCTCTCCCTTCGTGTCTTCTCTTGTGTGAAGAAGAATCATCTAAATTTCTTGATAAGAATCAACGCGATGGATCAATATTGAACAAATGATGATTCACTTGCCACTGCCATTCCATGCCCAGCAGATGTTTGTTTCTATGCCAACGTGGTGAAGCATTGCGCGACCGTTGATAAATTAGTCATGTTTCGTTCTATGCCAACGTGGTGAAGCATTGGCGCATTGTTGATAAATTAGTCAAGTAAGGAATCGTTTGTTTTTTCGAAGGAAGTGATTTGCACAGCTTGAAGGTCCCTGGAAGAAATTTCAGTACTGAAGTTGGTAAAAATTTCATTGCTATCTCTCCTAACCAATTTGAGTTTCTAGCTAGGAACTTTCAATGTTCCTAGCTCACTGAACTACATTTAGTGCTAGAATTTATACTTCACTGATGAACCCTGATTCCTTTTTTTCAAAAAAAAATGTTATCACCGGCTCACTGCATTGTCAGATCTCTTTCAGTACCAAATTGATTCTATCATCCAACCAACATGACATATGGACATTATAGAACTTGATATTCAGAGTACACTGCATATGCCTAGCCTCTCCTTTTGTATCCAAGTGCTGAATATTATATTGAAATAGCACATATCTCCAGTTTTGGAGAAGCCACTATGCTAAATCTCGGACACAATTTTTGGTCACTTTTTAAAAGCAATAAAAAAACATCCTTTTTCTCAGTTCTGTCCGGGAGCAAGTCTAAGGTTTACACGGTCAGATTTTCTCGATAACTACAGGATCAATAACCAATCTTCCTTTGTAGTATGTGCGAGAGGAGCCATCTTAACAATAGATGTCACGGATGAGCAAGACGAGCATGCAGTCTTTCCATGCAACTCATGTACATAAAATCGAAGTATCATATCAACGGTCTAGCGAAACCTGTGTGTAAAATTGAAGTATCATATATATCTACACTCTAGAGAAAATCTCTTTATGTAAATGAACTTTGACTTTTGAATTAAAATGTTACTTTAACGTCGTTACGTTTGAAAAAACTATGCTCTTGATTTGGAGACAAGCTGTCTTGGTTTGTCGAACCAGACTTTTGCATATTGAATCATGTTGCTCCATCACACCAAGTCGGACGGACAATCCATTTAAATTTACAAGACCAATGGTCAACTATGCATACACAGGTCCTCGATAATATTATCTTAGGCTTAATTACGAAGAAGCCCATAAAATGGAGTTTAAAAAACTCCGATATCCATGATTGATTGTGTTACTTTCACAAAACTTATTTAGATTAAATGTCACTTTAATATCATTATTTAATTTCATATTATGGTTATCTTATCATGCGATTCATGTGTTGTTATATAAAATTTAGTTATCTCGTAGCAACGCACGGACGTTTAACTAGTAATAATATATAACATACTTTTCTCGTTGTATCTACCGGCTCTTTATTTATGTTTCGTCGGACTTGCGGGTCAAAATAAATATGTATTTTCTTGTGCAAATAATGTTCATCATCAAAATTGGCATGTCATGAAAAACACAGGACCTCTGTCCAAATGAAAATTGATTTCTACATTGCGTAGCTCATGTTAAGCCATCCGAATGCATATATAGATCCCTCAATTTAGATATGTATAAGAATGTTAGGTAAATTATGATATCTATATACCAAGGGAAAACCGGATATTCTGGTTTTTATCTTAGAATCGGATCTGAGCCGATTTTGAGCGTTTGAAAGCGCTCTAGGTGGGCCACCAATCCTAGAGCAATCCAAGTTGTGCTTGCCACGATAGGGTCCCTCCTAGGTAAGTAATCATTGGTCTTTGTCAGGCTCTCTAAATCGGACCATGTAATTTTGATTGTCTCTTGTGTTGGCATGATACAAATTTATGCCAACTCTGATTTCTGCGACTGCACTACAAAACAAAATTATCAATCATTTGCTATGTATGGTTCTATAACTCTAAGAAAGACGAAGTTGACCTCTAGAATTGTAACAACCTAGTTTTAATTCGAGAATGATTTTAAATGCTATACCTTCTAAGGCTATCTCCAACGTAGGAGGCAAAAGCTAAATGTGAGTCCAGCATAGTGTTTTGCATCTCAAAATCGCCCTCCAACAGACTATCCATACAAGGAACGCAGAATGCGTATGAGGAGAGAGGCAAGGCAAATATAGGCGTTCTCTCTCCGTCGATGCATCCCTGTGTAGGCCGTAGTGGTGGGCCCAGGAGGCGAGGTGACGGTGGCGCTTCAGGCTGGACCGTTCCCACCGCGCTAGGATCGCCGCACGACGCTGGCACCACACCACCGCCCTCGTCACCTCAAGGTGACGTCGGAGCGGAGCTGTCGAGGCTCGGCCGGTGGAGGAGCACCGCGCCCGAGCAGGAAGGGGGAGAGGGAGAAGGGGTCGCCGCTGCGCCCGCCGAGCCGGAGCAGGGACTGGGACGAGACGGCGCGCCCCGCTCGCCGGAGCCGCGGACGGGAGCCCGCCGCCGACCGCTGTCGGATCCAGTGGAGCCCGCGGTCGCGCCGGCCGTGGAGGAAGAGGTCGCGCCCGACATCGGCGCGGAGCATCCGTGCCGGGGGACGGAGACGGGGACGGAGGCGGCGCTGGGGATGCCGCCGGGAGGGAGGAGGCGCCCACGGCGGTCACGGCGAAGAGCGTCAGCGCAGGGGAATCGCCGGCAGCATCCACGCTGGACGTTTTTTTTTTTTTGAGAGAGAGGTGGGTTCCGGCTTCGATATGCCTTGTCTGTTGGAGAATCAAGTTTCGGGCGACACACATTTTCACTGTGCAGCATCCAAACAATGGTATGGGTCTTAAAATTATACCTATGTTGTTGGAGATAGCCTAAGTCATGCAATTATATGCCTTGTGCACCAGCAGTCCAAAACATGCCACGTGAGTTAGTGCATCTGATCGATGTGGACACCACCCCATGTTGATAAACCCCCATCTGCATTCTTCTCTCCCACTCCTAAGTCTGCTGACTCTCTTGCTCACAGCGGCCAGCGCACGGGAGGCCCCCAGCAGCGTCACCCGCAGCAGCTAGTGCGCGAGGTCGAGTAGCACCTCTCGCCAATGGCGGCCGGCGCGCGAGGCCGAGCAGTCCCTCTCGCCCGTGGCGGCTTGCCCAGGACGAGGAGCTGCTGGTTATGCTGCTGGACGGGCCACCATAGCTGGGTCCAAACTGGCTAGAGTGCTCGCTGGTTCCTGCGACCTACGGCGCGCAGCAGACCTGGGCAGGGACGGAGCAATGAAAAAATTGTAGGGCGGGCTGAACAATCTACAACAACTTAACTCTACTATAACCCCTCATAAAAGGCAAACATATTGAAGTAATCTTATATTGAAAACATGCGATTAATGAAATTTATATAAAAAAATATATATATATAAAAGATACAGTTTATTCATAAATGAAAATGGATACAGTTTTATTAAGTTTCACTGCATGCAAGTCGCGAGATGGCAAGACGTGGAGCGGAGGCGGCGGCGCTCGATGGATGCGGCGGGATTAATTGGATGGCTAGCATACAGTCTGCCTAAAATAGGTTTCTTATTTTACTGGAGATGATGCTATATCTATAATTTTATTGGCCCAAAAAGAAACAGCCCATCTTCTCTTTCCAACCTAGATCTCAGCCCCTCCTTTTGTATCTACCGCTCAAATTGAAGGGGATGTTTGCATGGTGCTACACGTAGCTGGCAGCTGTAGGTCGGGCTTGAGCCCCGCCCGCCCGGGCGTTGGCTCCGTCCCTGGACCTGGGGTAGGCGAGGATGCGTTTGTCGGGACCGAGAGGAAGGAAGGCGAACCAGCAGACGTGTGGAGCTCACCACCAACAAGCGTGGCCCCGGAGTGCCGCCACCCAGCCCGGCATGGCCACGGTGGCCATTTCTGCGCCATACGATGCTCTCCGCCGGGACCAGGACAAGCTCTGCCGAGATCCGCCGGATGGAGCGCAGGCTGGCGGCAAGGTGTGCGGCAGGTTGGGCATGCTCCACGGTGCACGCCACGACAACCACCATGGATCTCCAGGTGGAGCGTGTCTCCTCGATCTTCTTCACCTACCACGAGGCCATCGATGGCCTGGGCAGGGTTAGACAGGAAGTTTTGGTCGCCGCACTCCCCATCGTCGTACCGCCACCTAGTAAGGCACTCGACAACTGGGGGTGTGTTCACTTCATGAAAAGTGCACCCAAAAAGTGCTTACAGCACCCGTCACATCAAATTTTTTGATGTATAAATGGAATATTAAATATAATTAAACAAAAAACTAATTGCTTACAGTTTGACTGAAAAGTGCTAGACGAATCTTTTGAGCCTAGTTAGTTTATAGTTGGACAATAATTAACAAATACAAATGAAAAGTGCTACAGAGAGGCGAACCTAAAATATTTCACCAACTTAACACCCCAAGTGCGCGCCGTGTGTGACTATGCAAGTTCGGCTCGATTCAACACCGCGACATGTCCAGTTGCCACGGTGGCATGTCCAAGTCAGGCTAGTTGCTCCTGTGTCATGTTTTGATATTTTTTTTTGGAAGCCTACCATGTTTTGGATTGCTACAGCACAGGACATATAGTTCCATGACTTAGATGCTAACATTTTTAGTTTGAGGATCTAGATATAAATCTACTAAGGCCCTATTTATTGGTGAAAAGTGAACCTAATAATTGGTACAGACCCGTCACATCAAATCTTGTGCCACATAAATGGAGTACTAAATGTAGGTAAAAAAAAAATTAATTGCATAATTTGGTTGAAAAGTATGAGACGGATCTTTTGAACCTAGTTAGTCCATGATAGGGCAATAATTACCAAATATAAACGAAAATGCTAGAGTAGCGAACCCAATATATATTTCACCAAGTAAACACCCCTAAAAGTTTAAGAACCAACCGTGCAATTTACTCAAATTATTTTTCTAAACTACAAATTAAAATTAATAAGTTACAAATCTTGTTTATCTGTTGCATTAATGCTTTGCATTGTGCGTTGACTCAGATCTTTGTTCCCCGCTCTGTTTCTCCTCGACTAGAAAGAAACCCGATCCAAACGCATGTCAAATCTCTATAACCCTAAACTACGTCTTGGTAATGTTATATTCTGAGGATCATCTAGGAGTAGATCAGAGGGGTCTGAGATGTTCTTAACTTCATGAACACTTGGATAAAAACATGAACATGGATTCCTATTACAAGAACGGAGAATTAGAGAGAGGTGGGTGGTGTACCGAGCATTGTTGTTGGCTGCATCCGCCATGGATTCGCCGGGGTTCTCCTACTGTCGGTCGGTGTAGAGGCTGCACAGTCGAGGCAGTGGCGGGCGGAGGAGGTGCTTCCGCCGCTGGCAGTGCACCCTGTTGATCGGTTAGGGTTAGGATAGTGGGGTTGGTGGCTGTGTCAATCAACTCGTCACATAGCCTATGGCCCCCACCTCCTCTTATTTATAGGCACTGTCGCGACGGGGGCCCAACCACTAATAGGTTGGGCTCCTCCAATCGGGGAGCAGATCAAGTTCCTTATTGGGCCGTTGGGTCCAATAAGGTGAGCACATCGAATACTAACAGGTAAACCCACCGGACCAAAACCCGGCCTAATATGACTTCTAAATATATATGTATAGTATTGAAACATGTCCGAATTTCTATTCAACCCTCACATATCGTAATTGCGATCTATCCCTCAATCTCGCTCTAGAATAATTTGGGCCAAAAAAATCATCCCTATATTCTTCATCCACAACAATGCTCAGCTTGGGCGGGCCCAACCTAATCCTCTTCCTGCTCATTCTTCCTGTCCGGCTTCCCCACTTTGCCACATAATCTTCCGGTGCTCGCGCGGCCAGGAATGCTGCTGAGCAGTGAGTGCTGATGTTGCATGGGAGCATAGCCATATGACGTGGCTCACAATGGGCGTGGAGCCCACAGCAAGCACCCCTGCGCAGGAGTAATGCTTATCATTTAGACTGGAACAATATTTTTCAAAATGAAAAGACCTGGACACTGGGTAGGTTGTCACAGTTCAGTTCTTTTTTATTTTCTTTCATGAGTTCGGCAATGGTGTTGTTTCTTTTTGGATGTTTTTACGTTGAATAAAATAAATTGGATTGTGGGCGATCAAGTGAAGAGATGTCCGACAATATATAAATATAAATAAAATCACATGTCTAGTATGTTCTGCCGTAGAAACATTTTTAGAACCGAGGATGATCCCGATTTCCATTACTTGAACAGAAATACAAAAAGTCCAGCATTACATCTAGATAGATCAGCAACAACAGAACGACCTAAAGAGTAGCAAACTACCATTGATAACCACTAAACAACTTGTCACAGACCAGAACAATTACTATGTAAAAAACTATCAAGTCCACCACGTATTTTACCGACGTCGTGCTAAAACGCGTCTATAGTAAGTTACCACAAACAAGCTTTTACCAACGTGTGTTTGTGGTAATCTGTTCCATGGAGGCCGCCTTGGCATGGAGTAAACATGCGTCTGTAGTAGTCACTAACACAGACTCGTGTAGGTAACAAGCATCGCTACCTCTTTCACAGACCCGTACTTGGAATACTCATCTGTAATAAGGAGCGTCTAAATTCTTTTGCGGACTTGACGGGCTCATCCATCACTTACGTGTTGGGCCTAGTGGGTACACGATTTTCTTGTTAGTCCTGGCTTACCGCCTCAGAGTGCAGCTGTTGTGCACGTTCTTTTGTTGGCTGCACGCTCATGGGGACAAATGGGCGATGCCCGATCAGAATTAGATCAGTAATTATAATTATTTCTAGTAAATCCCGTGCAGTAAAATGCACCTTACTAACACTTGCATGCATTTGACTCAAGGTCATCGTTAGAATTGACTTTGAGATCAACAAAACCGACCATGACAACATTCATGTGAGAGGCGGGAGAAAATTCGGACATCCTCATTGTAGAGATTGTTGAGGACTGCTGTCAGCCTTTTTTCCATAGTAGTTGGATGCATGTTTTTTGTTCTAAAAGATGTTGTAAATGCAGTGAAATTAATTAAACTGTTGTGTTATACAGGTCCTTGACTTCACAAGCAAAGAAATCAGCCTGGAGGACATTAGAGAGGGTATCGCCACATTTATTTCGAAGGAGATCTTGAGCTCAGATGGCGAGTTTTACTCATCTGATTCAGCAGTAAAACAAAGATGATGAATAAGATTTGACTGTCCATCGGATGTATTTGGTTTGTATGCGGCGAGTATTTGGTTATGTTAGAACAGTTTGGACTTGCTATATTGTTTTAGAACAGCGTGGACTTTGAAAAATTGTACTTTGATCCGTGTTGTTTTAGAGCAATGTCGACTAGGTGTGGATTATATGTGCATGTTCGTTTATGGAGAGTAATTTAACGTGTTGTATTTGTGTAAAGGGATTGCTTCTTGTGTAAGACGCGTATGTATACGAGAGTCTGTATCGTAATTGTTACTCCAGACACTTAAGAGGTAAGCTCGTCTGTAGTGAAGTCTTACTACAGACGCGTCTTGTTTGTAACACAGACGCGTTTGGTTTATATCACAGACGTTTGTTTATCGACACGTGTCTGTAATATACCCTTATCACAGACGAGCACGGGCGTGTCTGTAATAGATCCTTATCACAGACGCCATATCACAGACGCACCCTTGCTCGTCTGTGATTAACTCAAAGACGTGTCTGTAAAGTAATTTTTTTACATATTGCAACCGAGCATACCATACATAGAAGAACAACAGTATTCGTTGATAACAATGGTCAAGTATTTCTGCGAGTCAGACTGGCCCACATCGACATCATTGGAGTAATAGCAGGACACTAGCTAGCACCATGTGAGTTCGAAAGAGGAACCTTCCTATTTGGTGCAGTGGTGGACAGGCACATAGTATTTCTATTTGGCGAATTGATTAAAACAACAGATTATTCTCTTTGCCGCCGCACAAGCAGAACTAGCTGGAGCACACCTCAAGAAAAGCTTCGCAGAGTTGGAAACATATTGTGGTGTGCGATGCAATTGTGAAGACATGCAAGCACTGCATTTTTCTTCTTGGTGTGGCTATTTGCTGCTACTCCATTAACTTAGTACGTCATGTCAGCCGGCAGCAGCTGCTACGCCATTATCTTAGTATGTCATCCATGACCCGTATGCTCCTAGAATTCTTAGAAGCAAATCCGATAGATCGGTCAGCTGGGTAGTGATGTTTTTTTTTTTTTGTTAAGAGTATATATATGCTCACTCTTATTCAAGCGATTACCAGACTTCTCCAAACTCGACCGCAACAAATCTGCTCACTCAGTCTTCTTCAACACACTAACTTAACAAGAAGCAATGACGCCTTCACAAATGAATCTCTCTGCCGTCCTACTAGTCGTCCTCCTCCTACCTATCGTCATGTCATCTCTTGGTATGTACCCGTGCACTTGCATGAACTTCATGTTGCAAGTGGCGGTGTCATTTGATTAATCTTTTTCTAAAAGTTGTTTGATGCATCTGCGACATTACATTTGTTGCATAAATGTCTTTACCTCATTCTGAACCGTGCAGAGTCGGCGTCCGTTGGAATAAATGGTTGCGGCGAGAAACAACTGAGCGGCAATTTTCATGGTGCATGCTTTCCATTTCTAAACCAAGACTCCTGCGAGCGTACATGCATAGGCGAAAGCAGCAACTACAATGGTGGCTTCTGTGAGGATTACAAATGCTGGTGCCAAAACAAACCATGCACTCTCTGACCCGACAATGATATAATAATCCTGGCTAGAACAATGATCTGATGGTTACTAGCCCTCATCTAATAATATATAACATATTGTACTCGGTGTACCTACCGGCTATTTTCTTATCTTTTGTCATGGGTAAAAATAAATATGCATTTTCTTATGCAATTATTGTTGATGATCAAAATGGGCATGTCAGGAAAAAACCGCAGCACCTCTCTCCACATGCAAATTGTATTTCTCCACAGCATAGCTAATGTCGAGCCATCGAAATGCATAGATTTGGATAATTATGAAATCAGTACCAACAGGAAAACCAGATATTGAGCCGATTCTGAGCGTTGAAAGCACTCTTGGTGGGCCACACCAATCCTAGGCAATCCAAGGTGTGCTTGCGATGATGGGTCCCTCCTAGGTGAGCCTTCATTGTCTTTGTCAGGCTCTCCAATGAAACCATACCATGTGGTTTTCCAAAATCAAACCTTCTTGTTTTACACAGCAGCACTACAATGTAGGCCCTTTTATGCTGCATATTCGATTGTCTCGTGTGTGGGCATGATCTAAATTTATTCCACCTCATTTTTGTGACTATGCATGGAAATAAAAATATGAATCTGTTTCTATCTACTGTTCTAATTCTTAGAATGGCGTGTAAATGATAGAATGGAATGGGGTTAACATGATACCCTTGGGGTTCACGGTTCCGTGTTATATAGGGTGAGAAGAAGCCCCCACCATGGCTTGTACATCAAGTATGGAATACAACCGGAGTATATCCTGTAGAACCTAGCACCCATAGGATCTAGTCTATCGACTTGGAATACAAGACATACACAAGATATACATTTACAAGATATGTTAGACATGGAACCGTACAACTAGAATATCTTCTAACACCCATCCTCAATCTCAACCACTTTGAAGCTTGAGATTTCCTCTGAATTTTCTGAGTAAGGCAACAGACAATGGCTTTGTGAACCCATCAGCTACTTGGACGCCAGAGTGGATAAATCTGATTTCAAGTAGTCTTTGTGCCACCCGTTCTCGAACGAAATGAAAGTCTATCTCAATGTGCTTTGTTCTTGCATGGAACACAGGATTAGCTAATAAATAGGTAGCACCCAAATTATCACACCACAGCCTTGCCTTCGGTGGATGAGCAACCCCAAGTTCTTTAACAACTTTTCAACCCACAGAATTTCGCCTGTGACATTTGCCAACGTCTTATACTCTACCTCCGTGCTTGAGAGTTACACTATGGCCTGTTTTCGAGCAGTCCAGGAGATGAGGTTATTCCCAAGAACACAACAAACCCTCCTATATATTGATCGTTGATCATCAATATCACCTGCCCAATCCGCATCATAGAATGCACCGACCAACATTGACTTGGATCTTCCAATCGTTAGCCCAAGATTTGTCGTAGCCCGTATATAACGTAGGGTACTCTTCACAGCACTCCAATGCACCGTAGTAGGAGCATGCAAGTATTGACAAACCTTGTTCACCGCAAAAGATATATCAGGTCTATGTAAGAGTCAAATACTACAAAGCTCCTACCAAGCTTCGATAACAAGAAGCATCATCTGGCTCAAGTTTAACTCCCGACTGAACATTCAGCATTTCACTTGTATACAGTGGTGTAGCAATTGATTTACAATTATCCATTCGTGAGTGTCGAAGAATATCAGTGGCATATCATTCTTGGGATAGAAGGAGCTTATCACCTGTACGCTTGACTTCTATGCCCAAGAAGTAATGAAGATCACCAAGGTCTTTAAGCGCAAACTTCTTCTTTAAATTGAGCAAAAGAGCACCAATGGCCTTGGAAGATGAGCTAGCAACAATAATATCGTCAACATAAACCAAAACATATACTTGGATGCCCCCTTTACATAAATAGAATAGTGATGTATCATCCTTGGAAGGAGTAAAACCGAGAGTAATCAATTTACACAATCATGCATACCAAGCACGAGGAGCTTGTTTCAAACCATATTGTGCCTTGTGGAGTTTACACACATGGGGTGGATACCGCTTGTCAGAGTAACTAGGGGCTGGCGCATGTACACTTCTTCCTCCAAAATGCCGTGAGGAAAAGCATTCTGGACATATGGTCCACCCCTAAGCCATGGCGATGGACAACACAAGTCGGAATGTAGCTGCCTTGACCACGGGACTAAATATGTCCACATAATCATTGTCGTATCGTTGCTTGAAGCCTTTGGCCACCAAGTGAGCCTTGTACCGATCAACAGTGCCATGCATCCACTTTCATTTTCACCTTATACACCCACTTGAAATCGATGATCTTCTTCCCATGAGGCCGAGGAACCATGAGCCCGGACATCACATTGCTAGTTGCCCAAACAGGAACACAAATAGTGCCCCCGCCCCCTCTATTGCCAGCAACAAGACTGCCGCCTCAGGACTAAGCCTTAATGCCCTTCAGAACACAGGCGCACCAAGAAGGAATGGCCCAAGTTTTGGACAAGGTCGATTAAATCACGTCAGTGCGGAGGAAGAGCAGGCAGCACCCGATGCAACCGTGTTATTCGACTCAGGCGCATCACATTCCTTTATTTCCAACCGCTTTGTTTTGAAAAATGGTTTGAGAATGGTGTTATTATCGACTCCTCTTATGATTCGCACCCCTAGAGCTATGCTCCAATGCATGTTGAAGTGTCCTCAAATAAAGATTGTGGTAAAGGGAGTGGAGTTTCGAGCAGACTTAGTAGTGTTAAAGACATATGGACTAGACATAATCCTAGGGATGGATTGGTTAGAGAAACACCACAAGAATATATCCTGCAATGACATGATGGTGACATTGACAAATCATCAAGGAAAGACAGTGAAGTGTCAGCCACAAGCCATAAAACCAGCACCATAAGTGAACAGCCTACAAGCCACCACTGTTGAAGAAGTGCTAGTCGTGAATGAATACCCTGATGTTTTCCCTAAAGATTTACCGGAATGCCACAAGATAGAGAATTGGAGTTTGTCATAGACCTACTACCAGGAACAACACCAATAGCAAAAAGACCCTACAGAATGGCCTCTAATGAATTAGAAGAATTGAAGAAGCGGTTACGGGAGTTACAAGAAATAGGATACATTAGACCAAGCTCATTACCATGGGGATCACCAGTATTATTTGTAAGGAAGAAAGATGGAAGCCAACGCATGTGCATAGACTACAGATCCTTGAATTAAGTCACCATAAAAAATAAGTACCCTCTACCAAGAATCGATGACCTATTTGACCAACTGAAGGGAGCAGGATATTTCTCCAAGATAGACTTCCGATCCAACTACTACCAACTCAAGATACGACGCAGCGACATACCGAAGACTGCATTTGTGACTCGTTATGGGCAATATGAGTTCATCGTCATGCCCTTTGGATTAACAAATGTACCCGCCTATTTCATGAACCTAATGAACAAAGTATTCATGGAGGAGTTGGACAAGTTTGTCATAGTATTCATAGACGACATACTTATCTATTCAAAGAGATTTGAAGAACTTGAGCAACACCTAAGGATAATCATGAACAAATTACGAGACCACGAGCTATACACCAAGTTCAGCAAGTGCGACTTTTGGTTGCAAGAAGTCGCCTACTTGGGGCATATCATCACAAGTGAAGGAGTAAAACTAGATGCGAGAAAAGGTCAAGGCTATATCGGAATGGCAACAACCAACCAATGCCTTTGAAGTACGAAGTTTTTTTCGGATTAGAGGGATACTACCTATCACACCCAATTTTAAGAACAAAATAGGATGTATAAAAATCTTATGTGCACCCACGGTAAGTCAAACACATAAGCTGACAAACGTATAAAAAGTACCATCACAGTGCTTATTACATAGAGATTAAATATTCATTACAAAATCTCAAAGGAAATTAATAGCTAAAACTTCTCTCTCTCGCAGAAGCTCCAATAGGGACTGGTTGACTGGTTGACACCAAGCCTGGTACTCATCACGGTAGTCCTCATTATAGTTTTCATTCCATCCATAGATACGTACATCCGGGGTTTGTCTCCAAGTAATGAAATATGGCAAGTGTAAGCACATGATGTACTCAACAAGAATAGCTAGGTATTACGTACCTAAGAACCATGATCAATATAACATAAGTAATGAAAAGCATAAAACAATTAAACATGAACAGTTAATAAACATTAGTCATCATCTTTAATGTTATGGTTCTAGGGCCATTTCGTATTCGTGAGCATGGCTAGTATACCAGTTTCATAAACTTTCACTACTACTAAATTGAACTTCCGTGGCGGTTTTTTTTGGATTTTCCGTGGCGGCCATTGAAACCGCCACGCAGCCTAGGGTCACGGATGATTAACCGTGGCGTTTTTCGCCCGCCACGGAAAATCTATTAACCGTGGCGGTTATTTAACAAAAACCGCCACGGAAAATCTAGGAAAAAAAAAGAAAAAAAAAAAAACCGGATCCAGGGCCCAAATGGGCCCGGATCTCGGGCCATGACGCCACCGGGTCGCCACCATGCGCCGCCGCTGGGTCGCCACCATGCCGCCGCCTGGGCGCCCCATGGAGCGCCGGCGCTGGATCCGTGGTTGGTGGCCGGATCCGCGCCGTTGGGGGATCGGAGGCGGATCCGCCGCCGGGCCTCCGCATGACGACGAGCTCGAAGCGTTGTTGGGCCTCCGCGTGACGCCGCCGCCGCCGGATCTCCTCGCGCCTGTTGGTGTTTCTTAACGCAAACAGAAAGAGTTCCACAAGCGCACGGAAATGCCATTGTAGCTTTCACCCGGAAGTATTCAGGGTATCATATTTCCACAGGGAAGGCATGGTGTAAATGTTTCTAATATGAACATGGACAAGATAACATGACTATGTAGTAGACCAAAGTTCATAACAGGAGTGATGTATGGTAGATAAAGGATAACTTGACAGACACACTTGAACCAATCTCAAGGATAAAGATAAAAGAAAGAATAAAAGAATAAACCTAACAAGGAGCAGGCATATCCTAAATAGCTATGTTAAGATAGCAGATATACATACATGCTTCTATAATGTTAAAGATTCTAAGTTAAGTTAGCCATGTTATCGTTGACTTACTTCGGGCACCGGTACGCACCTGGTCTACCAGGTGAAGCCGGCATACAGCTCTACCTCATACGAGACGTGGGGGATTACAAGGGACGGACAGGGCTGTCACCACCTGCCGCCTACCACCTCGTCCGTCTGTGTGTGAGGCAAACGAAGGTAGCCTCTAGCATAGACACCATGTCTAAGCTATGACTACTACTCTAGCGTGTCGACAAGGCTTACCCGTCCCCGGGGTCCTTCTACTAGAGCATCCGCCACGATGACGGACGACGAACCCGCAAACCAACAACAACCAAGACTAGCTCAAAGTAGAACTTAACATCTCAACTTAGCTCTTGGTCTAAACATGTATGTATGATAGATTAAGCATAAAGTTCTATATGACAAGATCATAGCATAAAAACTATATGCTAGTTCATATCCTAAGATCACATCATAAGAACTATACTCTAGTTCATAAACATAGCTATATTGATAAATAAAGAACAAGAACAATATGAAGAACATGACATGAATCGACATAAAGAACATTATATTGATCATACCAATTATCTTCAAGATGATCTTGATCTCTGATTACAAGGCCTTGCCTAGCTCCAACTACTAACTAAAAGGTAAAATGATAAAAGAGTAGAGGGAGAATGGTCTTGTGTGGTGTGTCTTGAGGTGAGACCACTCCCCATCTATTTATATCTAACACGGTCGGTTTCGTGCAGGTAAATAAGGAAGCACCCCCGGGAACCGCCTATGCATGTCGGCATGCAACCGCCAGAAAAAGGGCGGTGCGATTTGGTAGAACCGCCAGTACGGCCCCTCTCGCGACCGCCTTTGGCATGTGGGCTTGTGGGTCGGCCTTGATCCATAATTCAGGGTGCCTTGGTCCACTTGTTATTTGAAGTGGGCTTTCTCTATTTCCCTTGATAGCGCATTTCTAAAAAATATGTGTTACGCTTTGCGCTTTCTTCTTTACTTCATGCATTTCCAATTGTTTCCGACGTTTGTCCTGCAAAACATGTTTTCTCGAGAAACAAGTGGAACTAGGTCATAGCATATGTATACGTGTCATAAGTATGCTTGTTTCTCCGGATTTGGACAAAAATTGGCGGTATAAAATGGTCGATAACGACCGCCAACAGCGCCCGCTGGCCGGGTTCTCCGCGCCGACGCCGACGGGGTGGTGGGTGCGGGCCGCCACGCCGCAGGGGGTGGTGGAGGGCCGCCGCGCCGCCGGGGTGGTGGAGGCCCGCCGCGCCCCCCGGCCGCGCAGATGGGGAGGGGCCGCGCCCCGCCGCGCATTGCGGGATGGGGAGGGTCCGCGGGATGGGGAGAGGCACGGGAAGGGAGGAGCCGAGGGAGAGGGTGGCGGCCGGGTGGTGGAGAATGAGGGCAACGGGAGTGAATGGATTAGGTAGAAAAAAAAAATCTTAGACTCTGCTATATATATGAAGTGCTTCGAAATGGGCCTGCTGGGCTGACGGGTTGGGCCTGATTTTCCATGGCGGGCCTGTTATGAAAACCGCCACGGTTAATTGATTTACCGTGGAGGTTATTTAACAATGCCCGCCACGGTTAATAGGGATTAACCGTGACGGTTTTTCCCAGGGCAAGGGGGGGGTGCCAGGCCACTTATTTTCCGTGGTGGTTTCTCAAATGTTCGCCACGGAAAATAAAATCCGAACACCATGCAAAATCAATCCCGTAGTAGTGTTTACACAGAGGTGTGCACTTTTACTATGAGTCGCGATTCCCGAATGCATCAGTTTATAAGGTCCACACACCAGCAACCACTATGAATCCCTCAAAGGTTTGTCTAACAAGCTAGGGATTAAGTCGTCAGGCATAGGACCCACCCTTCCAATATGGCACATAACTTCAGATCTATACTCATATATTTGGACAAAGGGCATACTATATCTAATTCTACACTATACCAACTTGCTAGACAAAAGGGTCTTTAAGAAACTAAAGTTAGAGCCATATAACCCTCATAGTTGTATTGTAATACCCGGACTCACTAAAGCGAGATAAATCTCTATGTTATTAGAGTCGTTTTTAACGTTCATGGCAAAACATACATTAAGTCATATGATGATGTTTGCAATAAAGTAACCAATTCCTAAGTTATACTTGCCTTGATCAAAGGGGTGTTGCTGCTGGTCCTGGTCTTCAAAGTACTCTTGGCCACCCACGAACTGCTCGCCGTCTACATCGACCATCACGTAGCAACACACAAACATCCAGACAATCATACATGAAGCAAACAAAGGGCTATAGTTATAATAGTACAACAACAATAAGAAAACAATATAAAAAGTTTATAAAATAAATATACGCATTGCTACGATCACGTCGACGTAAAGATCACCGAAAAACGAACTTAAAACGACAAAGATATGCATTTTACAAGGTTTGCATGAATAAAATAATAAACAAAACATGATCAAGAAATTTAAAAGTTGGAAATCTACTGAACAGTAGCAAAAACATCTAGATTATGAGATTACGAATCTAACACAATTTTAACGGATCAAATCGGATTTAAAATGAAGAAGTTACGAAGGTTTGAAAGTAATGGCAATTCTGTAATTAGATGGGAACTGAATTTGGAATAAAAATAAATAAAATTCCTTTAGAAATCAGATTTGAGGACCTACACAAAATTAACAATAGCCGCGGGGGTCCTTTAGCAAAAAGACCAACGAAGGGGTATGGGTGAATCTGGCGGGCCGTCGGATCGGTGGTTTGGGTGGCCGAGATTAGACCCGGCGATGGCCACAGCCCCGCCGGCGGCAAAAGCTCGCCGGCGAGAGCGGAACGTGTGGTTACGGCAAAAGCTCGCCGGCTAGAGCGGAGGAGGTGGGCATTTGACCGAAGGAAATGGAGAGGTCCGGGATGGCTCGAGGACTACGTACGAGCGAGAATGGCGGACGGCCTCGAGTGGCAAAGAACGGCGACATGAGTTTGAGCGAAATCAGGCAAGGTAAAAGCACCTACGCGCTTAAGAGGTCAAGGAGAAGTCGCTGCATCATCCTACAGTGAGTAAAAGATGACAACTACGACAAATTTGACGACGAGCTCGACGGCGGCGGCAACCTAGAGTTCCACGGCATCGCTGCTCTATGCGAGGGCAAGGCGAGTGCGCGAGTGAGGGAAAAGAGAGACACGGAGCTCGCTGCTCGGCTTAAGAAGGCGCGGAATGCACGTGGAAGGAAAGAAGGGAGTCGGGGCGCAAAATTGACGAGAGCGTCATTACCGGTGATTTCGAACGCGGGGACGACGGGGGAGGTAAAGCACGACACGGCGTCGCCGCAAGATGCGCGATTTTTTTTTTTTTTGAGATTACACAGTACAACGTAGACGCTCAACACACGCACACTCACCCTCTATGAACACACGTACGGAAACCCTACCCCTATGAGCACATTCGAAGGACTGCGCCGGCATATCTTGAAGTTCCGAAGTCACCACAGGAGCCTCGCTATCGACGGGACGCCGCCTACCACTTAATGCATAGCGCGGAAAATCCTAAAATAAATCCAGGGATAAAGTGTCACACCCGGGATCCCAACCAATAGCTTTTACATTGCGCCATGCGCATGCGTACTTGCTGCGGCAGCTTTTCCTAGCTGGGCCGGCCCAAGAGCAGAAGGAGAGAGCGGGCCAAGCTATATGAAGAAACAGTCCAACAGGCCAAGACAAGAAACAAAGGCCACGGGGGTCAGAAATGAGAAAGAGAGAACAAGAGAAAAGAAAATTCATTTTTCAATTTATTTGACCAGCTTTCAAGTACCTTTTCAAATGGATTTCAAAATCCTTTTCAATTCAAACCAAAACCAGACATCACAATATAAATAATGCACTAGCATGAATGCAACATCATGTATATCTAGGCCTTATATTGGATTTTAATTTCATAAGACTTTATTGTTGCTACATTTAATAGAATATCAGCGTAACACACATTCCTCGTTCCCGTTCCTTGACCCGTCGTCCCGGCAATGTGGTAGCTTAGGTGTCACGTGTTCCTATTTACGGCTAAGAACACGGCGCAATGGCAAAAGCCATTGGTTGGGGGCTCCCACCTAGGGTTCAAATTCTGGGTGCGACACATTATCCTTGATTTATTTCAGAATTTTCCAGTGCTATGCATTAAGTGGTAGGCGACGTCCCCATCGACAGCGAGGCGCCTGTGGTGACTTCGTGAACTTCAAAATTTGCCGGCTCAGTCCTTCGAATGTCCTCATAAGGGTAGGGTTTGCATACATGTGTTCATAGGGGTGAGTGTGTGTGTTGAGCGTCTGCGTTGTACTGTGTAATCTCAAAAAAAAAAAAGGCCATGATATTCTATTATTCACCTTAAATACAGCTGCTACACCAATAACAAAGTACGTCATGTGTGACCACCTTAAATACAGCCGGCTGCAGCTGCTACACCATTAACTTAATTAGTACGCCATCTGTGACCTGCATGCTCCCAGAATCCTTAGTAGCATATCCGATAGATTAGCCAGCTGGGCAGTGATAGTTTTGTTTGTTAAGAGTATATATATGCTCGCTATTATTAGAGTGATTACCAGACTTCTCCAAACTCGATCACAGCAAATCTGCTCGCACTATCTTCTTCAACAAACAAACTTTAACCAGATAAGAAGCAATGGCGCCTTCACAAATGAATCTCTCTCACGTCCTCCTAGTCATCCTCCTCCTACCCATCGTCATGGCATCTCATGGTATGTACATGTGCACATGCATGAGCTACATGTTGCAAGTTGCAATATCATTTGATTAATCTTTTCCTAAAAGTTGTTTGATGCACTTTCAACATTATATTTGTTGCATAAATGTCTTTACCTCTAAACCATGCAGAGTTGGGGATTGTTGGAAGTGGGTGTGGCCAGATACAACTGAGCGACAAGTTTCATGGTCTATGCTATGCTTTGATAAACAATGACATCTGCAAGCATAGATGCATAGATGAAAACACCAAGTACGACGACGGCTTCTGTGATCTGGATTTGAAATGCTGGTGCCAAAACAGACCGTGCATCCCCCCTCGGACCCAGCAATGATACAGTCATCCCTGCTAAAGCACCAAGTATAACGACGACTTCTGTCTGGATTTTAAATGCCCGTGCAACCCTCCGACCTAGCAATGATACAATAATCCCTGCTAAAGCAATGATCTGATTGTTCCTAGCCCTCATCTAATAATAATATATAACATATTATACTCGGTGTGCCTACAAGCTATTTTCTTATGTTTTGTCATGGACTCGCAGTTAAAATAAATATGCATTTTCTTGTGCAACTATTCTGGATCAAAATGGTCATGTCAAGAAAAAAAAACGCAGCACCTCCCTCCAAACGCAAATTGATTTCTCCACAGCGTAGCTAATGTCGAGTCATCCAAATGCATAGATTTGGATAATTATGAAATTTGTACCAAAGGGAAAACCTGATATTCTCGTTTTTATCTTTAGAATCATATCTGACCAGATTCAGACCATCGACAGCACTCTAGGTGGCCCACACCAATCCTAGGGCAGTCCAATATGTGCTTGCGACGATGGGGGCCCTCCTAGGTGAGCGTTCATCGTCCTTGTCAGGCTAGGCGATGAAACCATACCATATGGTTTTTCAAAACCAAAGCTTCTAGATTTACACGGGTAGTGCTGCAATGTACGCCCTTTCATGATGCATGCTCCATTGTCTCATGTGTCCGCATGATCCAAATTTATGCTACCTCATTTTTTGACTACGCATGGAAACAAGAACATCAATCGGTTGCTGTGTTACTGTTCTCATTCTTGGGAAGGCAAAATAAATCTCTAGAATGGTAACACCCTTGTTTTGATTTTGGTAGGATTTTGTTTTTTTATCAATTAATAGTGAATTGCACTATAGACCTTCAAACTTTTAGTGGACTCCTACGATTATATGCCGCGTAGACCAGCAATCCAAAACATGCCACGCGAGCGAGTGCAACTGATGTGGACATGCCACTGTGGCTACTGGACATGGACCTGCTGCCTAGTTTGCAAAAAAAAAATCCTGCTCCATTTTTTTTCTCTCACTCCTAAGTCAGCTGACTTTCTTGCTTGTAGCTGCCAGCGCAGGAGGCAGAGCAGCGTCACCCACGGCGGCCAGCACATGAGGTCAGCCTGTGGCGGCCAGTGCGCGAGAGCTAGCAACAGCTCTCATCGGTGGCGGCTTGCCTTGACCCGGGTCTACGGCTGCCACGGAGTTGCCGGTTACTGCACCAACCTCTATGACCGCTCCACTCCACCCATGACGACCATGAGCGTCTATGCTATAGTGGAACTATGTAGCTCGCACGCAATGAGGACCATGGGGAGGAGACACTAGTATCCAGATGATTTTGCGTGACGGGCGAATTTGATTTTGCGTGGCGGGCAGCTGGGCCCGTCACCCATCAAAGGTCACGGTTAATCGCGGATTAACCGTGGCGGGCTACAGTGCTCGTCACGGTTAATAGATTAACCGTAACGAGCGGATTACAATGCCCGCCATGGCACAAGTTTTGAAAAAAAATGAAAAAACCCTGACAGGCCCGCCGAGTCCATGGTACCTTTTGGGCTGATTTGATTGTTAGTTGGTGTGACGGACCGCAAAATTATAAGAGTACAAGTCTAAAAATCGATCGAAAAACGACCAACTTTTCAAACTTGAGGTCATATAAAATCGCGGCCATCCGAAATCTCGAAGGATTTCAAACCAACATCGCAACTTACGAGGATCGTAATGATTCAGTGTATCACATTGTTTGCCATCACAGGTTACAACATAAATAATTACTTACCATACATCGGAGTCTTATTTATTATTACAAAACAACTTTGAAAGTAGCGGAAGCAATTTCTTTTAAAACCAAAGTGCGAATCTGAACAAGTTACATTGCCAGGGTCTTGATCACATCCCACAAAAGCATTATAGAAAAGATAACTAAGAATGATCATGCCCATGATCTAACTCCTCCGTTATGGTAGGAGTCCATCAACTCTTGCAGCAACCATGGTATCTCACCACCTGCAACAGTTGGGAATAAACCCTGAGTACGAGGATGTACTCAGCTAGACTTACCCGACAATAACTCAAATAAAAAGACACCAAGGATCATGCAAGGCTTTATAAGTGGAGCTAGCTTGACTCATTTGCATAAAGGCATAAGTACTAATCAATTTAACTTGCATCAATTTAATGGCCATAATATAGAGATTAATTTGCATCTATTCTACAACAAGTAGTAAGATGAAACAATCAATCCTATGCTGTTGGAACAAGTCCAACCATCAACGTCAGGGTGATCAACACCATCATCATCATAACCATCACCACTTATCCATCATCATTAGTTATTTATTTGTGTGCTAAATTGGAACCGTTCCGTCAAGTGCTCACTATCCAGGAGCGATGGTGACTCGAATCGATTACTACCCAGCTGGGGAAAAATTCCTAACACTCACCCTGGCACGCTTTGCAAAGGCGGCCTAGGTCACCTTTCTGCTCATTCAAGTATCGCGGGTCCGCCAAGCGCCGTACTCTCAGGGATATCACCTCGCCGGAACAACAAAGGACTTTTAAACACCTTGCCCATCGACTAACTCGATGACTCCCGTCCGAGACGCACTTTATACTCCTCGGATTTCGGCTTGAATAGAGTTCTTTCGGGCCGTGGTCGACAACCTCAGGTCGGCCAACTAAGTGATAGGCTGCGTTCAACATGATTAGGAAGTGCTCCAAGCTCAAGTCCTTAATCGACACAGACGGGACTACCGACTCCCAGGACCTCCATGTCCTGTAGCCTCCATTTTCCCGCCCGGTCTCCCTAATTTTGTTTTACAATAATAGCGGATACATCCATGATACACCATAGTTCATTTTAACATGTCTCCACCTATCTCGCAGGTGAAAACATCACCTGACTTCTACCGTTTAGTTGTCAGCTTAACTAAGCAACTATCCGAACCTACACTTAACAGGGGAACAGGTATGAAAGGTGGACAAGGAAGGTAATGTGCAACAAAGGTTTTCATCCAACTCCTATCACTTAATGCAACATACATAAAACAATAACACTTATAAATGACATTTATCAAATAATAGGAAGTGAAAATACACCGGGGCTTGCCTGGTATCTAACACTAGGTCAGTGTTTGTTAGAGGATACTCGCTTGGCGAGTACCCCGCATCTTGGCACTTGTTTTGTCTCTTCGTCTTCGAGATGGATCACCAAACATCTTTGGGTTCTGACTCCCTCACCATCCTTCACATGTTCCATCTAGCGTACCTAGATGAGATGCAACAATGCATATGTATGAATGCGAGAATTATAAAACATGTGCATAACAATAATTACAAGGCAAGAGCACAATCCCAAATGATGACTTAAGCACTAAAGTGTTATCTAACTAATCATCACATAATACTATCATGCTAGGATAAGGGTGCATAAAACATATCATACACTTGCACACATCTACAAGCATCATGAAAACATGTTAAGTAAGGCAAACATGCATTCCAACAAAAATTCCAGCAACTAAACACTACACTCATCAGTTCAGTAAATAAATCATAACTAAAGTTCTATAACTCCTAAAATAGCAAACTTGGACTCTATGGAAAGATTATGAAATTATCTACAACTCACTTTCAGGGTCAAAGGACTAACTCCAACCCTAAACTGGCCAAACAAAGCCCACGAGCAAACTGCTCCAGCAAAACAGCACCTTTTCGATTTAAAAGGAACTTACAAGAATAGCCACCTTTCACAAACCATAAATTTTATGGCTATGAAACTTGGCAGGTAGCAAGATGAGATAACACACAACAAAACATCTAATTGTGTCACCCTCCAAAAAGGATGGCAAAGGTATGAAAAGATGAAGACAATATCTAACACCTAAACTAATTTGCACTTCAAGCTAACCACGCGCTACTACCAAGGTACTCAGAAAATTCTAATAAAATTACATAAGCATAAGAATGACCTAATTAGCATCTCATCAAAATTTCAAGACAAAATACCATCAAATCAATTTTCTACAAAAATAACAAGGAGCTACTCAACTAGGCACCTAAAAATACTTTTGCACTATGAAAAGTGCCACACAACAGATTTCACCTGACCCAAAGCTACTATGACACCATAAAATCATATACAAAAAGTAGCAACTCAAAACTCTTCATATAAATAGCATTTTCTATTTTTACAAAACAAGCCATAAAACTAGGCCTACAACAAACATCACATTTCTTCCACAGAACATAGGGTCAAGCCTATTTTTCCTAGACATAGAAAGTCATAAGAAGACCAACAAAACAAGTTTCACATTTTTCTAATCTTCCTACAAAAACTTATGCATTTATCTCTAAAACTAGAAATAACCATTTTATTCAAAGCTACACATAAAAACAAACTAAGCATGCCATTTTATCTTTTTTCACAGGAACTACACATTATAACAAGCATCCCCTGTAACAAATAGCGTGCTAATAGCGGCAAATAGCGCGCTAATAGCGGCGAAGAAGACATTGCCGCGACGCCGTTTAGCGCTATAAGCGCTAATAAGCGCCGCTATAGCTTTTCGACGCCCAAACGCTAAATTCCTTAGCACGCTATTTTAAACAGGGACAAGCACCCAGAAACTTGAACCACTTAAAAAGGATATTCCTAGCTCAAGTTATGAATTTTACAAGATTCAACCATATAAGAATAAAAGAAAAACGAAATCTCATATAAGACAAACACTTTTCATCAGGACCCTAGACTAATCCGAAATTCACCAAGCCTTAATCCGAAAATCCCTCTCCCTAGCACTTTTACATCAGGAACCTTGAGAGAGAAATAAAATTACATTTTGCACCCTTCTACTTCCTTGCATCGTAAGGAGACGGAGAGATCGACGGGTTCGGGATCGGGAGCCGGCTCGCCGGCGGCTCCAGCGGGTCGTCGCGCCGGGCGGTGGGGGGGCCTGGCCGCGCGCTTGGGAGGCGCACCCGCGAGCGGAGTCGGCCCCGGCCTAGCCATGGCTGCAGGTGTCGAGCAGCAGCTCGGTCTGGCGACTGCACGCGCTCGTCCCGCGGTGGCCGGCTCGGCTCGCGACCGGCAGGCGAGGTAGGGAGGCGATGGTGGTCGGTGGGACTGCTGGTAGCCTCAGGAGATGCGAGGGCGAGAGGAGGCGGCAGGACTCGGCCGCGGCAGCAGCCGACGAGCGTCCGCGCTCCGCCGCTCACGCGAGGACCGAGGGAGACGACGAGGAAGTCGAGGGAGATGAGTGAGAGGAGTGTGAGAGTGAACTGAGGCCCCCTGGATTTCCACCTCGACCGTAGGAGAGGCGTCGGACGCGCGACACGGCATGGGACGCGCGTCGGCCATGGAGGACACGCGCCGCCCTTTGGGGCATTCTGTCGAGTACGTGGCGGGTTACGTGGCAACGGAGTTGGACGCCGTTTTGGGCCAGCTGGAGGCCGAATCTGGAGATGGGCCAAGAATAGAAATTGATGAACGCAGCTTTCTCTCCATTTTTCGTTAAAACACTTTGGCTATTAGCTGTATGGATTAGGATATAATTACATGCCAACGTGACAACGTCAACATGCTAATGATGATCGAGAAAACATGTCGAGGCCTTGTCAAACCACGTCCGAATGATCCCAATTTTTGATATGCTCTTCCTCCGACCATAATCTCCAACCCTTACTTTCGGTCCAACTCAAGTTGCTAAACATAATTTGGAGAACGTGGCATACTGACGTTGGTTGACAGCCGAATAATTCAAAGTCTGGAAATCAGCAGCTGATTCAATCTTGCGGCCTCAGTTTGACAAGGTTAGTGATTGAATTAGACTTGGATCATTAAATAACATTTGTCCACCACAATCTAAACCACACTTCTTATTAAAGGTCAAACCTCATAACTGGTCCAAAAGATGAAGTTTACCTTTGGTCAACACAGCAACTTAATTAAACCTTCAAACTAGGGTTTAAGTCAATAGGAGCATTTTCTAGGCATTTTCTCAACATGAACTGTTAACGACTTCTGTTGTAGAATTCCTTTAGAGTTATTTAAGCAAAGTGGCAAGGTTTGGTTGAGCTCATGACTTCACATCCATTTAGTATGGCAATATTAAGAAGCTTGACTTGCCATGCTTGAGCTCAATCCAATGCTTAACTGGTGGCAAACACCTGGGGTGTTACAGCTGGGCTGAAATCTCATTTACATTTCTGGTTCCCGGGGAGGGGGGGATAGCCCACCCAGCCCCCCGAATCTGGCAATGGTAACATGCTTACTAGGTGCGCCCCAGCAGCCGTGTCCCCACAACCATCACGTCCCATACGCCTCGCTCATTGGTTCCCTAGTTTATGGGTGACTAGGATGTCGAGAGCCTGGCGCATCGCCCCGCGTGTCCTTGGTTGAGGGGGCAGCGACTTGAAGCTTGTCCGTCGTGCGGGTGAGCCACTCTGCCTCGACTGTTGGTCACCGCGGGCGACATTCATAACTCGGCGTCAAACATAGGCCGCTTTGTGTTATGTTATCTTGTAATCCAGTCATTTTTGAAAGGAAACGGCAGGAGCTCTGCCCATTCATTAAGGAGAAAGAAAGTTTATGTACAGAGTGGCACTAAGGCCAAAACAAAACCCCCCCAAGATGGCTAAGTGTTACAGATTGTAGAGTGAGGTGTACCCCTGGTGCCAAACGTGATCTATTGGTGACCTACAAAAGCCTTTCTATATTGTTCTATGTCTTCCTTGGTGCGCTTAGCCACATGAATGGCTGTGGAGTACTTGTTTTGGAAGATTCTTCGATTGCGTTCTTTCCACAAATTCCACATGGTATAGATTACCATTCCATTGAAATCACGCCTCTTCTCCTTTGGGATTAGAAGCAAGGTCGACTCCCAGCAGTTGACTAAGAAAATTGAGCGTGCTTGAAGGGCTGGCTGGAGGTTGCTAAAGTTCTCCCAAGAAATCACTTTGGTCCATGTCGCTTGTGCAAAGGGGCAGTCAAGACACAAGTGATACCCTATTTCTAGTGGGCCATTACGAAGAACACATGCATCCTGGTGAGGCCATCCCCTCATAGCAAGGTTGTCCGCTATGAGGATTTTATTTTGGATAACAATCCATGCAAATAAATTACACTTGTTCTCTGCTTGGGCACGCCAAATGATGTCGGTTTTGTACGTGCAGAAGGTGCCAAAGAATTGTGGTCTATAGGCTGATTTAGTGCTATACTTTCCATCATGGGTCCACTTCCATATGATCTAGTCATCTAAATCTGGTTGCAGGTGGACATCCTGTATGCATACCAAGAGAGAGACAAGCTCTTGCAGTTTTGTGGCCGTGCTGATTTTCCCCCTTAAAGAGTTGATCCATCATTCTGGCTCAATTCTTGTTGCACTGTTTTATTTTTCCTTCTTTACCAACTCGAAGAGATGTGGTGCTAGATTTTTAGGTGCCTCGCCGTCCAACCAGCTGTGGTGCCGGAAACTAGTTTTATTGTCGTTTCCAACATGAATGATAGTTGAAGCATTGAAGAGCAGACAATCTGTTTCATTGCAAGGGACTGCAGTGCCCACCCAGGGTTTGTGGTCTGTTGTCCACTCCTGCCAGAGCTAGCGCAGCCGATGCCCGGTTGAACTTATTGAGATCAATCACCTCGAGGCCTCCAGGATCTTTTGGTAGACAGGCCGTCGGCCGGTTAACCAAGCAATACCTCCATTTTCCCTATTGTCTCCCTTCCAAGAAGGATCGTCGAATTTTGTCAATTTGTTTTCTTGCCCAAACTACAATGGGGAAGATGGTCAAATGATAGGTTGGGATGGACGATAGCACTGAGGTGACTAAGGTGAGACGCCCGCACTTACGGTTTAGAAGCCGTCCTTTCCATCTAGGTGGCCGTTGTCCAATTTTCTCAATCAATGGCTGCACATGGATTTTTTTGCAGTGCTCGTGTGTGGAGCTGCAGTCCAAGGTAGCGACAGGGAAAGCCTTTGCAGGCGCCCGGAAAAGGATCCAAGACACTTTGGAGGTCTAGGTGATCACAACAGATCAAGTGAATTGAGCTCTTATCGAAAATCGTTGCCTACCCAAAGGTTTATAGTATTTCCTTAACTGCTAGCAAATCTTCCCGTCTTAGGGCGATGAAGATTGTCACATTGTCCGCATATAGAGATGTCCTCGGTTTCATTGGTGCGAGCGGAAGGGGTGTGAGTATACGATTTTGAGATGCCAAGTCCAGGATCCATTGTAAAGGGTCGATGGCTAAGATGAAGAGCATGGGTGACAAGGGGTCACCTTGCCGTACCCCTCGTCTGTGGTTGAAGCTATCCCCAAGCTGTCCATTGACTAATGCTCTCGAGGAGGATGTGCCAAAGAGCATCGAGATCCATTCCCTCCATCGCTTTGCAAATCCCAGCGCACGGAGGACCTCAAGTAGGTAGCTCCAGTTGATCGTATCAAAGGCCTTTTGAATGTCAAGTTTCATGAAAAGAGCTGGGATTTTCATTTTTTACAGTCTGTGTACTGTATTTTGCACATAGAGAAAATTATCCTGGATGCATCTCCGTTTGATGAATGCACTCTATAAGTTGGAGAAAATTTCATCAAGGAATGGCGCCAATCTGTTTGCAAGCAATTTGGAGAAGATCTTTGCAATGTTGTGGGCCTGTAGTATTATCACTTACTTTAATGGCATCAGGCTTTTTGGGAATAAGTATAATGTTAGCCGAGTTGAGGGGGTCCAGATGTTGGTTGTTCATGTTGTGGAGTTGATTTAGGGCACTTGTGAGATCATGATTAATAATGTACCAGTAGTGTTTAAAAAATGTTCCTGTGAATCCGTCAGGCCCTGGTGCCTTGTCACCTGCCATCGAATCGATAGTGTTTTTGATCTCCTCTTGGGCGAAAGGGATTTGTAGGGATGAGAGGTCATGCTGCTGGTATCCCAAGGAGGACCAGTTGAAGGTGAACAATCTATCAACACTTGATCCCAGGTGCTGCTTGAAATGGTTGGTCACCTCCTCCTTATCTTGTTGGGTAAAGAGTAGGTCATTGCCTCGTTGCAAGCACTTAATATAGTTTTTCCTTGATCTTGCATTCGCTCTAAGTTGGAAGAATTTTGTATTTGCATCCCCTAAACGGATATAGGTGAACCCCAAGCACTGTTGGATTCTGGATTTTTCAATGAGCGCCAACCCAACCGACCGTGCTTTAAGGTGCCTGAGGAGGTCTAGTTCCTGTGGACTAAGGGCTCTATCTTCCTGAGCTGTTTCGAGTCATTAAATCATTGACAATGGCGAGTTGTAAGGTTGTGTCCTCAATCTTTGTTTCTTTCCACTGTTTAATGGCTTTGGAAGTACAGGCCAACTTAATATGCAACCGCTTGAGGGGCTGGGTCATACAGACTCGCGTATCCCAGGTTGTTTGGACTATTTGGTAGAAGCCCTCCATTTTTATCTAGAAATTTTTGAAGTGGAAAAATTTGGACGGGTCCTGTTGAGTTCTCCATGGAGAAGAAGCGGAGTGTGGTCTGACATAGAAGATGGCAGGGAGTGTAGGTAACAGGATGGCAACAGCAGCTCCCACTCTGGCGTGCAAAAGAATCTATCAATTCTTGTTAAGGTTGGGTTGTCCTGACCATTACTCCAAGTGAAGCGCCTTCCATTCAACCGTATTTCTTTCAGGTGCAGGGCGTCAATTGTTGCTTTAAAGGAACCCATGAGCCTACGGTTTAGGTTGGAGTTATTTTTGTCCGCTGCCTGATAAATGAGGTTGAAATCGCCTACCACCAGCCATCGCTCGCGACCAGGAGATGTAAGGCTTCTGAGTTCTTGCAAGAAAAGGAGTTTGTCTACATCAGATTGTGGTCCATAAACAACCTGTTCCACCAGTTTGTAGCATCAGCTCTAATGGTTATTTTTGTTGTGACTGAGTGCGTGGAAATCAGAGCATCTGAGGAAGTGGTCCTTCGAGGCCGCCAAGAGGAGACCTCCTCTAGTTTGTAAGGCCGGCAGGAAGATGAAATTATTGAGGAACTTTGGTCCGAGGGTGCGGGCTAGCATGATCTATGTTCTCAAGTTTAGTTTCTTGTAGACAAACAATGGTGCTATTTGTTTCGCGTACAGCTACGCTTACCAAGTCACGTCTAGCTCCGTCATTCGGTCCGCGTACATTCCAGTTGAGAATTTGGCAGTTTTGTTGTGTCATTGAATTCTTGGTTTACCCGTGACAGATGTTGTTATCATCTTAGGTTGATGCATGGCGTATGGGCATGTCATCAACCAGGCCGCAAAGGGCCACCAGGGCCTGGATCACCAGATCAAGGAGAGGCCCTTTGAAGAGGTCGAGGTAACATTGCAAGTTCTCTTCTAGAGTTGTGCTTGCTTCTTGGGGGAGACCAAGCTTCTTCATCAGCACCTGTCGTGCCCGACATTGGGCATTGCCGCGTGGCCAGGCAATGGCCGCCAGTCGGGCGTTGCATCGTGCCGGTTTTCCAGCCTCCCTTCGTTGTTTTCGGTCATCTCTGGCTACACTATGGTAAGGCTACTGTCGCACCGACCATCACTTCGGCCTAGCATCAACTTGGGCCGTATGTCAACGCGAGGACGTGTTGCCTCGAGGAACGGTGGGGAGGTGTCACAGTACAACGAGGCGACAACTGCCGCCGCCCGCGCCACCATCATGGCCGTCAACCCACGAAATTAGGAAATAAAATAAATAAAAGTTTGTGATAAGATTAGATTTTTTTTTTTTAAAGGGATACTCCAATCTATAAGAAAATCTCCTATTAGGAAATAAATAGGATATGTTAGTAAAAAGATATTCCAATCTATAAGAAAAACTTTAGAGATTAGTTGGATTACATGTCCCCTATGTGGGCTATAAATACTAGGGCAATGTAACCTCATTATCCAAGCAATAAATAAAATATTCCCAGCTCCTGTCTCCCCGCGCCGCCCCTGCCTGCCTCCCCACTCACGCGCGCCCCCTCCACCCTCGCCATGCGCCGCCATACCATCGCCGCCGCCGCCGCCCGTTCCCGCATCGCTGGCGTGATGACTTGGTCAAATAACCCCAAGGAGGTTTTTGGACAGTGCCTTTGCTACCATGACGGTGGTTTTGTCTTCTTAATTATTTTCCCTAAATTTTGAAAAATCTAGTAAATAATAGAAAAAAATATAAAATAGAAAATCCAATTATATTGGACTCCATATGAATAGATCTATACAGTGATCACATAGTATAGTATGCTTTCCTATACTTTTTTAGCTCTATGTTTATGGATTTAATTGGAATAAACTTTGTACTAAAGCATATCATATTATATGTTCACTTCGTAGATCTACTCATGTGGAATCCAACAAAATTGGATTTTCCATTTTATGACTTTTCTATGATTTACTATGATTTTTTAATAATTTAATGAAAAAAATAAAAGGACAAAAGCACCCGCCACGGTAGCAAAAACCACCGCCAAAAAACCGCCTAGGGGTTATTTTGACCAATTTTGAAAAGTTCAGGGGCTAGAAAATTAGGTTTCATAGTTTGGAGGGTGAAGTAGTCCACCCTCAATAGTTGAGGGGATTATGTGTACTTTTTCCCTTATTTATATACTCTAATTAATAATTTGCCCAAACGATTAGCATGAATCCAAAGTATGACTTGATTGTATTTTGGATTGATTGGTGTCCATGAAACACATTCACCGTTGTTTCATGGCAAGTTTATTACCTTCATGTGAAAATTGCAAGTGTTGAAAGAGTATTTTCTGCATGGTAATACTATAAGTCTTTTCTATTGCTACTTTTGAAGTATTTGTGTTTCATTTGAACAATTTATATTAAGAATGAAAATTTGTCATCATTCCATGATTAACCTTTGAATTGCAAGTGTTTTACTGAATTATAGTATGTTTTTTTTTAATTTGTAAATGGTTTACCGAAATTGCATAAGATTTTTTTTTTACGGCGCATACCCTATGGTAAAATGCTAAGTCTGCCACTGGAAGCCGATATATTCGTTCTGCATTCGTATTCACAAATATCTGTATCTGTATTTGGATTCGATTTAAAATATGAGAAAATATATGATCTCCAAATTTGATTCTATAAGAATTGGATAGAAAATGGCCATTTATGATCCATAGTTGCTCGTTTAAGGCCGGTAGCTGCCTATATACATAGTATTTCTAGAGGTAGTTGTTTAAAAGGAATATTTTTTTTTGAGAGGTCTTGGAAAACCGTTTTTACAGTAATATAACTGTACAGTCTATGAGCAAAGTGTGATGCTGCGCTATGCTATGCATACATGCGAGGCACGGTCCTCGACTTCGCCTCCTCGATCGAGCGAGTGTGCTAGCGAGCGCTTTCTCCATCTTCTCTTCTGGTCATGAATAGCAAAAGGATATAGCACGACAGACGGATACCCAACAAGCTAGCATAAAGCAACCGTGTGACAGGAATATTGATCGACACGCACGCACTGGCTCGATCGTGTGTGTACAAATAACCCAACCAGGATTAAGGAACGTGCATCCCAACTGAAATGGAGGGCAACAAATTGCAGGTCATCGTTGCGGTTGCGGCAGCCTATCGATCGCTGAACACGCGCGGCCGAAGAACACGTACGATCAATGAGCATCATATCGCGCGAAAGAGACATATGCCGACTATGTATGTATATATATCATATGGGATATCCGGATATATATATCCCACAAACACTGCTAATCAGGCTCAAGTTTAGTGCTTGGCCTCCCACTCTCGCGCTCAAATCCCCGGCCGGGCCCTGAGTGTCTGCCATGAAAGCAAAATGCACCGCGTGGACGTACGCATCGGATAGACCAAGGACCACCTTTGACTTCTTCCACTTGCATATATAGTTGCATTCATCATGCATCGTGCGCGTGCTTCCAAATAAGTACTGTTATTTTTATTCAAGTAGCCCATGTAAATTAAAGCAGTTGATGTTTACAACAACCAAAACAATTTCTTTGTTTACAGGTACATATGCTAGGATGCACCCATGTGGGAATGCGTGTTGAATGAAAAACGCACTTAGGGCGTGATCGAAAAATAAAGGAATGCGTGTTGAAGGTGCCGTACGTGACACCTGAAAGGGTAGGGATGATTAGGCAATTTAAAATCTAGTTCTGAAACTATAATATCTAATTTTCACATAGTCAAAACCTATGTGCTCTCTCTATTGCAAATTCTAAGTCACTCTAACTTGCTTTGTTGAGAGTTAAAGTATCTTCAATTTTGACGAAATTTAGGATATAATAAAAAAAACTAACACTTATATATGATACCAAATTATTCTTCATTACTTATATCTTCATAATAAATCTATTTGATGTTATACATCTTTATAATTCTCTCTATAATTCAAACTTGCTTTAAACCTCCAAGAAAGTTCGAATAACTTATATTTCGACATAAAGAGACTAATAAATAATCTATTTAGATGTGCAACCATGGTTTGCACTAGATATTTTTCGGCTAGCTTCAATTCTGTTACCAACCTAATAATCTAAGCTAGGAAGTTAAAGTACACACACAACCAAAGTACATAAAGTAAATGCAGGAGCTTAAGGGTATAGAATCCAAACTCCCATGGACGATTCTGATTTTTTTTATCGAGGTATCGAGAAGCTCCTCACTTCCCCTAGTCCTCGGTGTAGCCCTTCGTATGGATGCTGTCGCAAGAGCCAAGCCCTAGCAGTGGCGAAGCTAGAGCTTAGCCCACCCTGGTGCCAATTGCCTTGTTGGGCCGGTCGCGGGTAAGCCTGGTGCACAATTTTGGCTCAACCTAGTGCACATGAGGTGAAAATTTGTCAATTTTCACTGTTTTTTGAAATTTTCCTTGGTGCCTGTGCACTCGGCAAGCACTACGTGGCATCGCCCCTAAGCCCTAGGTCAGGCAACTCCATGGATAGCCTCCAGGCCATGCCCATGTGTGCAAATGGGTTTCCAAGATGGACCCTACTTGACCGCTACATGTTGTCTACACTCTCGAGCTTATGGCTAAATTGTGCACACTGATGGCCACACCACAAACACGTTGGTGTCATCTCGCAAGGCTACAAACCTCTCCAATGGACAGAAATGTTGTGCACAAGCACCAAATAAGCAAGAGGAATGCAAAGCTCACTAACACTAGCCCTAAACCTACATCAAGTGCCTTTAGCGGTGGTCTAACTAGGCTAAGCAGTTTACAAAAGCATCTGCACTAATCACAAAACAATCTTTAAACATTATGTGTGTCAAGAGCTCTAAAACGGAGCAACAACTCTCTAGATATGTTCTCCAAATCCAAATGAGTCATTAGGTTCTTCAGCTCGTGCTCTAGTGGACATGCAACCGCGTGAGGTTCAACCTCACGCCAATGGACACCAGAGTCTCACTAACACCACAAATTAGCGCCTCTTCCTGGCGGTCTGACTACCTTCCAACCATGAGAACCCCAAATGGCTACTCCTCCATGGTGCCAAAAATCACCTACCTCTGTGGACCAACCTATCCCCAACTTGTCTTAGCGGTTAAAACGGTGGAGCTCATAACGAATCATGAGGCTCACTTCAGCCCGTTGTCGAAACCCTCCAGAGCATGGTCTATTGACATCTATGTGTCCACCAACACTGGACCGACCTACTAGTGTCCTGGCGGTCTGACTGCCCATAGGGCTGGCCGATAGCAGGTGCATCTAGATCGCCACTTGTGCCTTCTTTATCGTCTTCTATTCTTGGGTTTGCTTCTTGTGTCTTGGACTCTTAGATTTTTACTTTTATGGACTCTTTGGGTCCATACGGGTGAAGATCTCTAGTTTGGTTTTGGATAATTAGTGACACCTAAGGACTAATCTCTCGATGCTAAGTGATTGACTAGATTGGAGATTGGTTATGCCAAGCTTGGAGCATGGTGATCATGGAGGATGGATCAAGGTGATCCAAAAAGATGATCAAGCGTCCAACTTGATGAAGTTTGAGGATGAAATGGGCTCAAGGCAAAGGTATAACCATAGGGCCATTTGATTTTGCACTCAAGACACCATAGAGGGTGTGAGTGATTATAGGATCGATAAGCCGTACTATAAAGAGGGGAAACTTATCGTACATATCGGTCCTCCAGTGCCTTTAGGTTCAAATTCATATGCATGCATTCTAACCTAGAGAGCTAACCCGACCATCGAAATTGTTTGTGAAAATGCTAACACACAAGCACACGGTGATGTACACGTGGTGGTGTTGGCACATTTGCGAAGCTCGGCGGGATTCGGCGCTTTTGAGAAAATGAAACGTCTATTTTCTATTACGCCGGATGCATCATGGTGGTGAAAACATGCTAGTCCTTGTGCTCAAGTTGGTATACTTGGTGGATAGCATGTCAAAACAAAGGCGACGGTGAAACGACGACTTTTCGCAGTGAAACGCCGACCGGACCCTGCGACCAGACGCTTGAGCGGACGCAGGGGGTCCTTGGCCGGTCCGGTCGATAGGTTCGGTCCGAGAGCATGTTTTTCGTGGGTCAAATTCGGGCTTGACTGGGACGCTGGATTTGGAGAGTCTGGTCGTGACCGGACTCACTGACCGGACGCATGCGCAGGGGTTCAGTAGTGGGCGATTTGGTTTTGTCTGTTGTGACCGGACTCATCGACCGGACTCACTGACGGGTCCGGTCGGCGCGTCCGGTCGACACGCAAGAAGTGCATACTTCCTCTCAACGGCTCCATTTCGTGTTGGGGCCTATTTATATCCCTTTGGCCGGCTTGTGCTCTCTCTCTTAGTCATTTGAATCACTCCTAACATCCTAGAGCTGAGCAACAAGCCTTCCTTTCTCTCATTCTTGCTTGTGAGCTTCATTCTTGAGAGAAGTGGACATCCAAGTGCATTTGCATCGAGTTCTTGCATCTAGAGGCACTTGGGGATTGTTGTGAGCCGGTTGGTTTCCTTTTGCTCTTAGAGATACCGCTCCTAGCCGGCTTGATGATTTGGTGGAGGCGTTGGCAAGAGAAGGTGATTGTTCTTCGCCACCTCCGGTGATTTGTAAAGAGGATCACACATTCCTCGTCGGGAAGACAAAGTTGCAAGTAATACATTGCTCGTGTCTTGGGTACCTCACTTGTGAGTGGTGGCTTGGGGCTAGCAAGTGCACCGCCTAGCTCAAGCACCATCCTTGTGTTGGTCGGCACAACCGGAGACTAGCTTGTCGGTGTACAAGTGAACTCCGGGTCAACACATCGACGTGTCTTTTGTCTTGGTGATTGGCTCATCATCGTATTGTGTTTGATTGTTGATCCTCGACATCGGTGATTGGTTCATTTCCTCTACACGTTGGTATATCGAGCTCTATCTCTTGCATTTATATTCCTAGCTTATATTGTGTAGAGAGCTAGCTTTGCTTGTTTAGTTGTTCTTGCTAGCCTAAGGATCATATTTAGGTTTGTTCACTAGTTAGAGTAGTGACATAGCTCTTGAGTGATATAGAGATCATAGAGTATATTTAGAATTGTCACTAGAAGGCTTGCAAGACAATAGAGCTAGTGAAAACCGCATTTACGCCTTTTGTCATACTAATCGGTTTGTTAATTTGAGCTTGTAGAAATTTTTATATAGGCTATTCACACCCCCCCCCCTCTAGCCATCTAGGACCTTACAACGGGCTTGTGTTTGGTTTTTTTAATTTATTTACCGTGGCGGGCAAAAAGCGCCCGTCATGGATGACCATACCATGGTGACAGACCCTAATGCCCGCGGGAAATATTTTTTGCCAGCCACACAAAATATTCTGTGTAGTATTGTTCAACTCATCTTCAATTGTTTTGTTGCGTCATGTTGAATTGTATCATATATCCTAGCAAGTAATATTAATCCAAATGGTCATATTGATCATCAAAACACCATAATTAAACTTAATGGCCATAAAATCCATTTCCTCACATGTGTCATCATGCCAAATCTGCACAAAGCAGACACCTACATCACAGACGTTAGTGTTATATGTTGACTCTGGTCTTGTGAGTAAAAATCACCTTCTTATCATTGTACATACTCGATAAATCCATTAAGTTTAAACTTAATGTTTCTATATCTTGTGTGTAGTGTAGAGAACCATCCTTCTATGTATCTTTGGCTATTGATAAATCCTGAATAGAGGATGTCTATATTGGCTTCCAAATGAAGGAACTGTTGGAAGGTATTTTTCACTAAAATCTCTATAACTGTAAATTAGGAAATTATATAAACAATTTTTTGGAGATGCTCTTAGTCGTAGAGAAGTTGTTGCTATATAATTAATAATATCCATATTACCATATATATACAAGAATAAAGTGTTGAAAGGGCAAAAGAACTGTACGAACCTAACTTATTAATGTAGTACATCCAGCTAAACAATGCCTAGCTAGAAAGAGACCGCCTAGGCATTACATATGCTCCAACCTAAACCACGGATATTGCTCTAAAAAACCCAAAAAGAGAAAAAAGAGACAACACTGCCATCCTCATCAGTAGCACGACTGGTCAGTTCATTCAAAATCCAAATGATGGTCGAAGTTGATAGCACTGCTTTGCACGAGGTTAACGACTTCCACCACCATGTCGTCGCCGAAATATCCCGGAGAACTGGAGAACAGTGAGTATATGCGCTATATGTCGGCCTTCGTGCAACAAATAATTACCAAGCTACTCCTACAAAAATTCCCAAAAAAAATCTACTCCTACAAAAAGGGTAAAGGGAAAATTATTTAATTTAATTACATTCTTTTTCGTCCTCTTTATTAACCGTACCTTTACACATCATGTAAAGAAAACTATCTACACTGGAATGATTAAACATACTACAAGATGCAGTTAGTGGGCATAGGAATAAGACTTCCAACAATTATCTCGTAGCCAAGCATCATGTGGTTCCTCCACCTTGGCCCTCATGTTTTGGCCTCTCTCGTGCTGCACACACAGCTTGCACAACACACTTTTAGGTGATATGAAATGTGAACGAAAGTATAAGCGAGATGCTATGAATTCAACCTAGCTAGAACATCTCACTTCTATTAATAGAATGAATGATTACCACCCGCATATACTTTTTTTTTCAGACTTCGTATAAAAGGATTAACTCTCAGGCGATACGTTTGGATGGAATAACTAAGATTATAAGCTAATCTCTGAACCTATTTGAACATCGCTTATTCTATGCCCACTAAATTTTATAATAAAATTATAGGTCTGGACGAAATCTAGAACTCTTTTTGCTGTAGAGTTTTCTTAGTCAGGGATACTACACTAACATGGAAAGTTGACAGTGTTTTTACTCCTACTAGCTAGTTGACCTTTTTTGATGGAAAACCTTCACGGAATATTTCATTACGGTAGGAAAGATCTAACACATTGGCAACCTTTCAGTCAGTGACGGTCCCTGACAGCTACTGGCCCATCCCAAAGATAGTTCGAACTTTCCAATCGATTAATAAACTGTGTCAGCATTGTTCTAAACTTTCCAGGCACTTAACCTGTCAGGGACAATTTGAACTTTCCTGTCAGTGCCAAATCCGTCACGAAAAAGCAGGATTTCTGCCAGCTTGTCTACGATCAGGGTTGTGCAATGCCTAACGGTACGCCTCCATCTGGGAACATGTTTCATGTCAATTTGCATTTCTAAAAACACTAGTTATATTCATAC